>JAQJIZ010000083.1:0-62481 GCA_029873605.1 Rhodosporidiobolus sp. SP3-3/4
TGCCTCCCCCCCCCCCCCTCTTTCTCACTGACATTCTCTTCTTCCTTCACCTTTCGATGTTGCGCTGGAGCTAGGTGTTCAGGCCGCAGAGCAGGCATCAGAGGGTGTGCTCAGGCCGCAGAGCATCTCAAAGACTGAGTCAAGGGATGGGAGGGGGCTTGCCCCCTCCTCCTTCCCTCACTTCCCTGTCTATATGTCTGCTTGACGAGCTGAAGCAAAAAGAGATGACCACGATGGGGCTCGAACCCACAATCTCCTGATGTACTGGCTTGTTGCTCCGTAGTGTAGCAGCGAGTCGTAGTCAGACGCCTTGCCATTGGGCCACGCGGCCGTTGTTCAAGACCGCCGGCTTATTACGATCATACTCGGCGCCAGCATTCCAAGCTGAAGTCGGCCCTGACTGACCTGTGAGGCTGGTGCTGTGTGTCTTTGCATTGACAAGATGGAAGGAAAGCTTAGTTCAGAAGAGGTCAGCAGACAATCAACTGCTTGCTTTGCCCCCTAGTCACACTGCACATGCACAGCAGGGGGAAACACACGAAGGGGAAAGGAGGGTGAACAGCCCTCTGGCCTGGAGATTGGCAGATCTATGCGCTGCTGAATGCAGACACAGTCAGCAGCTGCACATTTCTGAGCAGTGCAGATTCCACTCTTCATCTATCAGTGGAGCGTCACCTGGGCCTGCATCCCAGCAGATACAGAAGAGCAAGCCACACAGGCAAATAAACAGCTGCAACAAAAGAAGCTGGAGAACCAGGGAGTCGAACCCTGCGCCTCTCGCACATTTGCTCAAATGAGCTGGTGCTAAGCGAGCGCTCTACCGATGAGCTAGATCCCCTTCGATGTGTTGATGCATCAAATTTGCACAATTATCGCCGCGCACTGTTTCCTCTGAAACGATGCCTCTTTCCGGGCCCACAGGGTCAGCTGGCTGCCTGCCAAATCCGTTTGGAAGAACCTGTTGCCATGTCTGTTCCAGCCAGGCTGGACAGCTCAGTCCTTGCACAGCTGCAAGACTCGAGTGTGTGTGTTTGACTGCTCAAAGTCAGGCTTCGAAGGCCAGTGATCTTGCAGTGAAAAGCGAAAGAGCCTTGCGGCCTGTTGTATCGACAAACCAGGTCGAAAGTGCATCTAAGGCGTTTTGGCCGAGCGGTCTAAGGCGCTAGCTTAAGGCTCTTCTAGAGTACGCTAGTCCGAAAGGGCGTGAGTTCGAATCTCACAGACGTCATACCTTTTTGTGGATCTCCCCTCTCCTTTTGGCTCGGGGAGGAATGGGGATCGTGCTCCTCAGATCCCGGTCGGGACCATGTGCCCAAGAGTTTGCAACCCAGACATCCTGCAGAGGAGATCTTCACCAGTGACACACTGTTGTCCAACTCAACCTAACCTACTTTGCCCCCAAATGCCTAAGTCCTTTTCCTTTCTTTCCATTCTTCTTCTTCTTCCTTCTTCTCATTACTGCCAATTCAGCTCCCACAGACCTTCCCCATTGCCTACTCAACAAAAGAGTCGGTCAACCGGGGAGGTGGATCGCTCAGTCAACTTGAGGCCGGAAGATCTGTAGCTCCTTTTCTCTCTCTTCTTCTTCAGCTTCAGCGACAAGGGTTTCTCCACTGTCTCCTTGGTCTCACTGTCACGCGCTGCAAGCTCAGCTCAATAAGTCTTCGCTCCTGCTGCATCCCTGGTCTCCCTTTTGGCCGATTCTGGTGGATCCAGCAATCTCATGTGAGGAGGGGTATGTGTGGGCGGAAGCGGCCAGCCGGCCAGAGGGGTCTGATCAGAGGCAGAGACGGCCACAGATGTGGTCCTGCAGTGTCTGGCAGTCCATTTCATGGAAGGAGAGTACGGCTGTGTTTGCACATCTTTGTTGTCTGGTGTTGTCTTTCTGATTGTCACCTCTCCTGTGCACACGCCGTGTCCTTGCTGCACTCTGCATCAATGACAGGCAAAGCCTTGGCCGCCACAAACCTCCTTGATCCTGATTCGAGAAAGCTCACTGATCCAGCAGCAGAGGAGAGACTCAGGACCAGTTTGCAGGTGACTGTTAGTCTCCTGTCTGAGGCAGTAGAGCTATTCATCCAGTGTTGTGACCACCAATGTCAAGCTGTGAGGGCAATAACAGGGTCAAGACGGAGGAGGAGGAGGGGTCGTCGACAACCGGCGCAGGTCAAGCAACAATCGCAGGGAGACGGGAGACTAGCGCAAGAACAGTGAATCAAGTCTTGTTTGCCATGGTTAGGGGAAGATCGGGAGGGGGCGCTGAAGCAGAAGGAGAAGGAGGAGGCCGCTGCATGGCCGACGGGCTATAGCAAGTTGAATGGAACATCTTCACTGTCTCATCACTAACCAAGGTCGTCCCAATAGCAGGCTGCCCAAGGGAAATGGAGTTTGTGCGTTTAACAGAGGACAAATGAGAGAGAGGGGACTTAGAAGAGGAAGTCCACTCGAGCGAGGTGGGAGGCAAATTCTCACATCCAGTTTGCAATGCTGCCATACCCGTCATCCCTTTGCTCCTTCAGTTCGAGCCCTCCACTTTTCCTTGGCAACGATGCATGCAGACCCTGCTGATAGTGACACTGCTTGCTGATGGGCCCCCCCTTCCAGTGACTTCTTTGCTTCTCACCTTCCCTGCTCCTCTACTTGGCTTCTACAATGCACCGATTGAGACTTGGCCACGCTTGGAATGTGTACAAAGAGAGATCTGCACCAATCACAGTATCTACGTGTGTGCCTGTGTCCAACAAGTGTGCTCTCACCTATCTTGGGCTTACAGTGGAGGGAGCGGCCACTTTGCAGGAAAGGAGGCCTCGCTGGGCCTCATGGCACTGCTTAGTCATGGCTTGTAGCTGTATGTTGGCAAAGCTGAGCCATCAACACAAGCAAGTTTCAATAGTCTAGTTGGTTAGGGCACCGCATTGTGGCCTCCCAAAGCTTGGGGATCTCTCTCGATCTGCCCTGCGGAAACCCGTGTTCGAATCACGGTTGGAACATCTCTTTTGCTGCCTGGCAGCTTTTTTGGGGGCCGCCCTGGCCTAACCCTGGGGTGGGGTCCACGTGCGAGGGGGTCGTCCAGCCCCGCCTGGCTTTCTTGCCTCTGCCCTTCTCTGAGGGTGTCCCAGGCCTCATTACGCTTGCCAGTACACCTTGTGGTACACACTCTCACTGTATGCGGCATCCCAGGCCACCCACGTAAGCTTCAAGAACAAGAAGAGGAGATGCCCACCTTTTACTGCAGTGTTCAAACCGCAGCTAAGACACCTTTTGCCAGCCCTGCTGTTTGCCGCGGGTTTGTCGGCGCGACGGCCTGGGGAATCCCTCCTTTGCGACCTCAGGTGCACTTCCCGCTGTTTGCGGTTCCCTCTACCAGATTGCGCCCTGGGAGCTTGTGGCCTGGCTTCTCCCCTCATCTGGCGACATGTCACAGCTGTCTGGGCACTTGGCGGGATACACACAGACCCAACATCAAGGCAGCAAAAAGACAGTAATCAAAGTTAGCGGCTCCTGGTCTCGATCCAGGGACTCTTGGGTCACTTTGCTCGGAAAGCCTATGAGCCCAATGAACTGCCGACTGTTCCAAGCCGCTAGCGAATGAGCAGGTAAGCCGCAAAATGCTTCTATGGTGTTGACAAGCGAAAGTCATGATCCTGGGAGCTGCAAGGGAGCCTTTTCACTCAGACGCTGCAGCAATGGGGTGCTCTGTGCACATGCAAGTGTGGCAGCCTGCAACTCTATGACATCTGGCCCTGGTGCATGCACACAGGCCGAACTTGGAGATAGCAGGCTGATCAGTGTTGCAATTAATTCAGTCAGTTCTGACAAGCGATGAATGCATGCTCGCTCTGTGAGGCAAGCTTGTCTGCTCAATCAGACCAGTCTGCAAGTCTGAAGCTGCAGACTAAGAGGGAGAGAAGGGTCACTGGCAGAAGAGGGTGATTTCCTGAAGCTACCTTGCCCTCCTCCTTCAACCAAACTGGCATGTGCATGTGCATTGCAGAGCACAGTGGAAGGGGCCAAGGAGTAGGGACATAGAGAAGGCAAAGGGCTGAATAAGCAGGTGAGGCACAGGAGGGTCAAGCTTCCAGCGAGAGAGGGCTGGCAAAAGGGAGTGTCATCTCTTGGCCTTAGCAAGCTCGCGTGTCCTGCTTCCAGCTCCAGAGACTCAACCTTGTCTGCATCCTGAGGTAATTCGTCACTCTGTTCACCAGCTTGCCCCGCTCCCGCTGAACGCTGTCAGCCACTGGTCCTCCTTGCCACAGTCATACAGCCCTGACTGCTGCAGTCATACAGCCCTGACTGCTGCAGCAATATCTGTGTGCAAGTGTAAGTGAGGTGAACCACCACAGACGTGAGCGAATGAGCAGGTAAGCCAAAAACTGCAGCTATATAGTGCATTTTTACCACAGCTGAAGTCGTGCGAGTGTGGTTGGCCGTCCCTGACTCTGTTGCCCCATCTGCAGTGTTCTCCGTTGGAGGCAACAGATGTCCACGTCCTTGACGCGCTCGTACACACTGCTGCCGCAGTCCGAATCACTGCCAGTCTTTGACGACTTCCTGTGTGGTCTTTGGCATCTACAGGCCTGGCTTTAAGGGCTGACTAGGGCCGCACTGACTCTGTAGTCAGCTACTACTACTGCCTGACAGACCTCCTTTTGCCACAAGGAAGAGTGCAAAGCAGAAGATACGTTGTTGATATAGTGCCCCTTGCATGTCTCCACTGAAACACTCGTGCAGTTTCAATCCTGCACAATCACATGCAACTCATTCTACCACGCCCAGAATGACTGTCTGGCTTCGCTGCCTGCGGCAAGGGAGAGCTGTGGAGGCCTTCTTGGAATGTACATCCACACTCTGAGCTTGACACTGTACATACTGCAATGAGGGCTGACTCTCTGGCAGCAAGGCCACATGCACAGGTGATGCAGCCAAGACGCAGTTTATCTGGACAGAGTGTGCACAGATATAGGTAGATATCTTTGTAGGCAGCTAGTCGTTGCCCCTCTCCGCACCCGCGGTACCATCACCACTCGTGTGTTTGAGCTGTTGTCCTCCAGGTCCTGCCTGCCCCAGTCCACCCAGTACCTACGTGCTTGGCCTGCAGGTTTTGTCTTGCCCTCAGCTTTGCTGGAAGTGCCCTCGACTGCCTTACACCCACAACTTACCAGTTTTGGACAACTTACCAGTTTTGGTGCGTTGAGCCTCTACCTCAGCTGCTAGTTGCGCTAGGGACTGGCCGCTCTCCTTCCTTGCAGGTCAACGTGCTTGTTCAGCGCCCTTTCCTTCCCCTAGTCAGCGGAAGGAGCTGACAAAATTTCCCTCTTGTTCAGTCCTTCCAAAGTCAGCGCGGCCAATACCGGTTCCCTACCTTGGCAAGCAAGTTCCAGACAAGCATGAGCTGGCAGTACCCTTTGGTTGAGACATTGGCCGTGGCTGACTTCTCCTTTTCTTCCTCTCCCAGAGCTTCATCCCTTGTTCCTTGTTTTCTTTGAGTTCCCACTCACCATGCCCTGTATTCATTTAAGACAATTTCTAAGAGTTGGAGAGACCTCTACTCCGCCTTGTGTCGTCTTCAGCCCCCCAGCCTCCCTCCTCCACAACGTCGGCTTCGGCCCTTGTCACCACCGCAAATGTGACTCAACCGTGCTGCCCTACACCCGCTCCTCTCCCTCTTGGCGAGCCATCCAGTCAACCAAACTCACAAACAAGAGGTGCAGGGCTACTTTCCCAAAGGGGTGCTTCTCCCTCCCCAGGTTGTGGTTGTTCTTACTTCCTGTTCCCAAAACCAGGTTTACCAAGGGTGAATGCCAGAACACTGCAGCAGAACACAGGAGCCAGCAAGACTCAGACAGAGCTAGAGGAGTATTTGTTCAAGAGCCCCGTGGCTATCTCTGCAGGACGAGCACCTTTCAGTCTGATTTCTGCACCGTGATGTGCATCTGACCTTGCCGCATGCAATGGTACAATGCACAGCCAGAGTGCTCCATAGGCAAGAGCCACAGGGGTATTTTTTCAAGACTTGTCACCGGATCTCCCCACGGACAGGTGTGCATCTTCCAAAAACTGATCTGCCGTCATCTAGGCCAGATGCGCAAGCAGTAGGAAAGAGGTCACACTGGCAGGGATGAGTGGTGGAAGCACTCCTCCTTTTCCTCCTCGACAGGACCCTCTCCACTGCCTCACCCTCGCCTTCCTCCAGTATCCTTCCTACACAGCACATCTTGGCAGGAGTCTCTCTAGCTATGGGGAGAAGGACAGAAGCAAAGCAAGACAATTGGAAGGTTGTCGAGGTAATACTGTCCAGAATCCCTTGTACAACAGTCTAACGTGTTGTACGACGTTGTAGATTTCTTGCTCCTCGCCACCGAGGCCAGATGCCCGAGCGGTTAAGGGGATAGACTCGAATGGCGGACAGCCGCAAGGCATTCCGAGATTGGCATCTATTAGGCTTTGCCTGCGCAGGTTCAAATCCTGCTCTGGTCGCTTCTCTTTTGCCTCCCTGTCGGATTGCCCGGCCTTTTTGGACCCTGGGGAGCCTCTAGCCGGGACCCGGGGACTTGGAGGCGCGGGAGGTGGCAGTCCACCAGGAGGAAGGAGAGGTCACACCCCCTTCCCCTCAATCCCTGTCCTCTCCTGACCTGCCCCACATGCCGCTCCCTGCTCTGTCACCCCAGTGGCACCTGTACACTGCAGCGGAAGAAGCCTAGCAAGCCCAACGGTACGGTACGATCATGCCGCGGTGAGGTTACACAGGCAGGAACCACCTCAACAACGGTTGCATGGTGTAGTTGGTCATCACGTATCCTTAACACCTAGTGTCCGGATAAGGTCCTCAGTTCAAACCTGGGTGCGATCAGTTTCTTTTTTCCGTCGTGCTGGGGCAGCCCACTCCGGCGCCGGCTTTTCTTGCGTGCATCTGTCGCTCCTGCTATCCTTGCATGTGCTTGCCGACATCTAGCATTTGCAGGAGGTCAACTCCCTACATACTCAAGCTCACCCTTAGCCCCAGCTCCTGCTTCTGCTCTCATTCCACTCCCGCACTCAGTCTTTCTTGCTTCTCTCTCCCAGGCAACTCAAAGCACAGGGCAATCCAGCATGTGCATCCCCTACGAGACGCACTCAAGCCTGCCCCCTACGCATCATGTGCCGCCTCAGTGCCTCACCTAGAGGCTCCTCACCCGCCGCCTCCCACCAATCGCGCTGTGCTGGCCCTCTTCACATGTGTGACCTTTCCCAACTCTACACTTACCACAGATCAAGTGCCGCTACGGCATGTAGCCCCTGTGTTCTCCACAGCTCTGCCTTGCATCGCTTGTGCAGGGTGAGTTTGCTACGTGGCCAGCAGTCCTCAAGAAAGCCCCTATGGCTCAGTGGCAGAGCGTTCGCCTAGTAAGTATCCCTTACCGATAGCGAAAGGTCCATAGTTCGATCCTGTGTGGGGGCATTACCTTTTGCGAGGGAGGACAACTGACGGTCTTCCTCGCTTTTTGCCATGTCCTCCCGTCCTTGCTGACCTGTGATCCTGGCCAGGCAGCAGTTTTTCTTCCTGGTGCTGGTATGCTGTACCCAGCACTCCTCAGCGCACTAGTCATCAAGAGGGCAGCTTAGAGGCAAAAAGCCGGAAAAGCGAGAGTGAGCGACGGAAACGGAAGCACGCGGCAAAGGCGCGACTGACTTGCGCTACAGCTTGTATTCCGACTGCAGTGCTGTCTACTACCGCCGCTCCCCCTCCACGAGATGGCTCCGCATGGGAATGGCCACGGCCTCCTTGTCCCCGTACACCACCTCGTGCCGCTTGCCCTTGAAGCGGTACCGGATGCGCAGCTGCTTGCGCTCGCCAAGGGCAGGGTCGTAGAAGCCAAGGAGGGACGACTTGAAGCGGCCGGAGGGGATGGTAAGCTGAGATTGGGAGGGCGGGAGGAGCGATTGGAGCGGCACTGCGAGACGGGACAAGTCAGCAATAAGCAGAGGAGGCAAGCGTGAAGACGCCAGCTGAAGGTGACAAGGGCAGGGTGAGAGGGAAGCGTACCGGTGACGTTGAGCCATCGCAGCTCTGCCTCGTTCGAAGCCTTCTCGCCCACCGACTCGAGCACGCCGTACAGCGCCTCCTCGATGACAAGCCCTGTAGAAAAGAGCACCATGAGCCGGGAGTTCGCAAACAGGGACCCACACCGAGGGGAAGATCGCGAAATCAAGGAGAAAACGCACCGTTCTTCGTCTCCTCCTCCTGGACCCGTTTCCGGACATGCTCGGCCAGCAGCGCCTGCGCATCAAGCGCCTCCTTGCGCTTCTCGAGGATCCACTCGGCGTGCTCTTTCCGGAGCTCCTGGAGCTTGCTGTGGAAGCGCGGGCGAAAGGCGAAGCACGCGTCAGCGAGATTCGACGGGAAAACGTCGAGCGGAAGTTGTTCCCGCTGTTCAGAGACGAAAAGACAAGGAGAACGCACCCGCTGAGCTTTTTCCGCTGCCGAGGTGCGAGGATGAAGTGGTTCGTCGCGATGATGCCGACGGCGGGGATGACGGTAAAGCCGATGAAGAGCTTGGGCTCGAAGGCGGACGAGACAATGAGCGGGAAGTTGAGGCGCTGGCCGAGGCGAGAGAGGCTGCACGATGCAAGAGGGCAAGATCAGTACGAGGTAGGGCATGCGGAAAAAAGAAGAGGCGCCGCGCACCGCAGCTTGACCGTCATTGCCCCGTTCGGGGCCACATCCACGCCCATCCCGACCTTGACGTTCTCGGTCACTCGGCGATCCGCACTCAGACCGACCGTCATCGCTCCAGCGCTCGTCACCGCCGCGCCGGCCGTGACCTTGACGCCGCCGAACACCGTCCGGCCCCAGTTGACGGCGACTTGCTTGGTGTAGACGCCGCTGGTAGCGTCGACGGACCAGCCCGTCGCGTGGTTGAGCCCGAGCGTGAGGGTCGAGTCGCTGTACGGCTGGAGGAGGCTCGCGCCCCAGCTCCCGATCGCCCACGCGCCGGACCGGAGAGTGATGGTGCCGGTCGTGAGGGGGTAGATGCGCCGTCCGAGAGTGAGGGTGAATTTGGGAGGGGCGGCGAGGTTGCGGATGCCGGGAGTGGTTTCGAGGCGGACGAAGGTGTCGGGGGAGGGGGAGTAGGTGGACTTGAGGGTGAGTGCTCGTGGTCGGAGGATGGCGGTACCAATCTGACGGAGAGGACGAGGTGAGGTTCAGCATCGGTATAAGCGGAAAGGGGGAAGTCGCGGTAGAGCGCACCTCGAGTTGCAACTTGCTCGACGGGTTGTGCTGAAGCTTGCAGATCAGGTTACCGGCGCCGACACCGTTTCTTGCGACGAGCTGACTGACAACGACAACGTTGGTAGAGGGGTTTACAGGGGTCTGGAAAGAAGAACAGGTCAGTCGGGCTTCGAGCACATGTGCAGCAGGCAAAGGAAAGCGGCCAGAGCGGAAGGCGCGATAGGGTTGATGTGGAAGTGACGTACGGTGAAGGAGTGCTTGAGGACCACCTGCTTGGCTTGGATCGTCTGCAGCCGTTGGAGCGCAGAGAGGGCGAGGTCCTCCTCGGGCTCGCCTGTCAGGCGAGAGAGCTCAGCGGGCGAGAGAAAGGCTACTCGCGCATCAGAGACAATGGTGAGGTCGCCCTGCCAGAAAGGGAGGAAGAAGTAAGCGAGAGGGGCCGGGACGAGGAAGCAAGCGGCATTGCACCTTGCTCCGCACGAGCTGCTCCACGTTCTGCTCGAGCTTTTCTCGGTTCAATCGCTCGTACTCTGCTCGGAGCTACAGGGAGGATGGGGTTAGCGGCGAGGCAAAGAACGGAGCGGGAGAAAAAGAAGAACGTGCCTCTTGCGCCGACTTTCCCTTGACGCCGACCTCCCACTGCGTGTTTAGTCCGCTCTCACCCAGCTCGTCGTAGACAGCACGCTTGTGCGGATCGGAGAGGACCTCGTAGGCCTGTTGCAGCTCGGCGAAGCGGGCGTCGGCAGCCGGTTTCAGGGAAGGGTCGCGGGCAGCATGGCGGTCGGGGTGGAGGATGGCTGCGGTAGGCAGGGCAGAGTCAACTCACGAGGGAGAGCAATGGAGTGAAGCAGAGAGAGAATTGACCTGCGAGGCGGCGGTAGGCCTTGTGGATGTCTTCCTGACTGGCGGAGCGGTCGAGGTTGAGGACGGCGTAGAGCTTGTCGCGGTCGGCGTCGTCGAGCTGCGAGTGGGCGTCCTGGTCGTCCGGGCGGCCGAAGAGCGGGTCGGACTGCTCCCAGCTGTCGTCGTGGGCGTTCTGCTCGAAGGCGGTGGAGCCGAAGGCGAAGGACGACATGCGGGTGCTAGGGCGGGACGGCCGCGCGTCTTGTAGCTCGAGGCTAGCGTTACGTCGAGCTGAAGGAGGAGAACGGAGCCGAAGCCGGAAGTGAGGAGGAAGAGACCGGCTCGCAAGCGGCGAGAAGCAACTCCGCTTCAATCCACCTCGTCGCTAACACTCAGCACAGCTCGTAGGGCCTCGAGGGTGCACTGAACACCTCAGAATGGCCACCACTGTCAGCCTGCCCACCTACCACCTCGCCGGACCCGCTCACCGCTCTACCTCGCAGGCCCCCCCTCCGCCGGCTTCGGACCCTCCTCCCGCACCCGCACAGCGCAAGACGCCCGCAGAGCACGCCGCAACCGCTTTCGCCCCTCAGGACATCCCCGTCACCCCCGTCGTCGTCCGCGGCCCGCTCATCTCGACCCCCCTCGATCCCCCCTCGCCTTCCTCCCCGGCACCTCTTCCGTCCACCATCACCCCGGGACCCGCACCGGCATCTCAGCAGGCACCACCAGCCGGCGACCAGCTGCCGCCTCCCACGCCGCCCGACGAGGCGCGGCAACCGGCCGGAGCAGGCGAGGTCGAGGCCGTGACGGTCAAGATCGAGCTGGGCGAGCAGGAGCAGAAGGACGCCGCGCAGTGGCAGCAGGACCGCATCGAACGCAAGCTCCGCGGCGAGTACGAACGAGCGCAGAGGGGACTAGCCGAGATCGTGCGCCCTGCTTTTCTTGCCTCACTCCTCGCTGCCGTCTCACGGCCACCGTCCGCAGGTCAATGAGAACCTCGACCAGCCCATGCGCCTCAACGCCATCCGCATCCTTGGCACCAAGCACACGCGCCCGTCTTTCCTCTCCCGCATCTTCGCCCCGTACCTCACCTCCCTCCCCGCTCCCTCCTTCCTCTCGTCCGACTTCGCCTGCGCACCCGAACCTTCGCCGCATACGCTCCGCAGCGTCCTCCGCACGTCCCAGGATGTCGTCGAGCAGCTCAGCAAGTTTGACATCTTCCGCACCCTCGACGCCTCGATCGAGCGGCCCGCGAGCGTTCTCGCGCACCGGGACGAGGTCGACCTCGTTCTCCGGGTCACCGAGGCGCCGAGGTATTTTCTGCGGACAGCGACGGACGTCGGAGACGGCGAGGGCAGCGCGACGGCGACGGCCAAGATCCGGAACGCGTTTGGCGGCGGCGAGACGGTCGAGGGCAACCTGAGCTTCGGAACCCGGACGAAGAACGCCTTCCAGGTGCGTCACGCCGCTCTTACTGCATTGTATCCACGGGCTGACGTATCCCTGCTGTAGGTCCGCCTCGACACCCCCATTCTTTCCTCCCCGACCACACACTTTGACTTCACCCTCTTCCAAGCCCAACGCGACCTCAACTTTTACGCCTCGTGCACAGAAGGCACGAAGGGTCTGATGGCGCGAGTGAGGGGGTTGAGCCCGTATGGTATCCACGAGGTCGCGTACGAGGCGGTTCTGCGGCAGATCGGGGACATTGCGCCGGGAGCGAGCATGTCGTGCGTATACCTCCGATCCATTCATCAGGTCTCTCCGCTCATACTTTCTCGACAGCATCCGCAACTCGGCCGGCCCGTCCGTCAAGTCTTCCATCTCGCACACCTTCACCCACGACACTCGCGACGACCCCTTCCTCGCCACGCGCGGCGCCTTCGTCAAGCTCAAGCAGGAGTACGCAGGCCTTGGCGGCGACGCCTCCTTCCTCAAGGCCGAGGGCGAAGGCTCGCTCTCCCGGCCCCTCACTACGACCGGCGCCTTCCCCGGCTGGAGCTACTCGCTCTCGGCGCGCTCGGGGGTCCTCTTCCCCTTCTCCCGCTCCGGCACCTCGCTCTTCTCGGACCGCTTCCACCTCGGCGGGCCGACGTCGGTGCGGTCGTTCCGCCCCAACAGCATGGGCCCGCGCGACTCGGGCGACTACATCGGCGGAGACGCGTACTGGGCGCTCGGAGCGAGCCTGCTCGCGCCGCTGCCGTTCGTGCCCAAGGCGAAGAGAGGCAGCTGGTGGGAGCAGAACCTGCGCACGCACCTCTGGATCAACGCGGGCAAGCTCCTCCCGACCGGTTCGTCCCGCTCTCCTCCCACTTTCCCGCTCCCAGCTCACACCGCTGCCTCTCGCACAGGTACTCCGACGTCCTCCCTCTTCACCGCGCCTCCGTCCGTCACGGTCGGCTTCGGCCTGATGTACCGCCACTCGCTCGTCCGCATCGAAGCGAACGTCGGCGTCCCGGTCGTCATGCACCGCGGTGAGGGCGCCGTCAAGGGCCTGCAGTTCGGACTCGGGCTCAGCTTCCTCTGAGCGGGGATCAGGGCGGAAGGACGAGAAGAAGTAGACACCGCAGCATAGAACCCTCGCATACTGCAAAAACAAGCACAAGTACTGCTCTCCCTCCCTTTCTCGAGCCATCCTCGGGGAGTGCGACGATACGGAAGTGTCTGTACTGCACAACCAAGCTCGCCATGCGCTACTCGTCCCCATCTCCCTCGCCGACCTTGACGTCCTTCTCCGCCTCGCCCTCCTCTCCCTCTTCGCCCTCCCCTGCTTTGTCCCCCTCGCCCCCCTTCTTCCCCCTCGCCGCCCTCCCGACGACCTGGCTCCACGTCCCGAGCTTGCTCCCCCACTTGTTCAGCGTCGTCGTCGACGACGCCGAGGTCGAGTTGGAAAGCTGGGAGGACGAGGTCGACTTGACGGAGTGGATGGAAGGCGCCGGAGAGCGAGGGCGCTGAGGTGCGTGCTCGCCGGAAGGGAACGAGGCGGAGTCGAGCGCGACGGAAGGAGAAGAGGGCGCAGGCGGGATCGAAGGCGATGCGAGCGTCTCCTGCGCATCCTCGTCCAGCGCACCGTCCACTTCCCTCTCCTTGCCCTTCCCTTTTCCCAGCACCGACGACGCCGCGGCCGCCGCAGAGGCGGGGGAAGCAGCGGCAATACTCGGGCTGCTCGACGCGCTCCTCGTCGCGCTTGGCACGAACGGCGCCGCGCCCTCCTTCAAGCTCCCCGCCCTGCTCCTCCCTCCATACGCCGCGCGCGCGCCCGCGCCTGCACTTGGCGGCGGCGCCGGCTGGCCGTGCGCGGCAGCGAGCTGCTGGTTGTGCAGCATCCAGAGCGCCTGGGCCTGGTGCGCCTGCGCAAACTGCTGCTGCGCGAGGACGCGCTCGCTTGTCCCGGCGGGCAGCGGCGCGGCGGCAGGGAGCGCGACGGGCGAGGGCATATGCACCTGCGAGGGGACGAGGAGGTCCGAGCCGGACGAGGACGACGACGACGACGCGGCGGGGAGGGTCGTGACATTGATGGACGACGTCGAGGCGGACGAGTTGGCACTGCCGGCGCCGCTCGCGGTTCCTCCTGCTCCTCCTCCGCCTCCGCGGCGGAAGAAGCGCCCAAAGCTGCGCGGGTCGCCGCCCGCCGCCGCTTGTTGCGCCTGCGCGGCGTTCCCTCCTCCTCGACGACCCCATCGGAAGCCGAACCCGCCGGACTGAGGCGCTGCGGCCACGGGAACGGGCACGACAGGGACAGGGATGACGCCTCCAGCGGCGGGGTGGAGTGGGACGAGAGCGCCGGTAGGGTCGATGGTGGCGCCGAGGGGGACGCCGAAGCGCGAGGCGAGGTAGTTGCGGTGGGCCTCTTCGCGGTCGAGCCTGCAGAGAGAGAGTGTATCAGCAAGTGAGCTAGGCGGAAGGGAGAGGCGAGCCGGATGGAGGTAGAACAGAAGCGAGGGTAAGGAGAACGTGGCCGGAGGGGGCAGGACGGAGGAAGGTGAGGCAGGGATGGAAGGGAAGGTAGGAAGGGAGAGGAGGTGACGGAGGGAGTGAGGCAAAAAGCGAAAGAATAAAGGGAAGGCAGGGAGGGAACACAACGAAGGAACATAGCGGAAGGCAGGGAGGGGCGGGGAGCTTGAGAGGGAGGAAAGGGAGAGGGTGATATGAGGGACGGGAGGGAAAAGGGAGAGAAGAGAGAACGGGGAAAAGGGAGAGAAGGAAGACAAGATAGGAAGGGTGTGGACGCGCGGAGGGAGAGAAGGGAGAGAGCGGTGAGGGGGAGGAATGGGAACAAGTGGAGCAAGTGAAGAAAGCGGTGGGAGGGAAGGAAGGGCGAGAAAGAGGGGTGATGCAGGGAGGAAGGCGAAGGGCGGGAGGGAGGGAAGGCAGGGGAGCGACAAGGAGGGAAGGAGGGAAGAAGAGAGCGGGAAAAGAAGGGATAGATGGTATGAATGGAGAGAGACGCACTGGATCAGCTCCGCCTCGACAATCTGCATCTCGCGCTCGATCCCCTTGATGACCTCGTTCGCCTTCTCCTCCCTTTGCAGCTCGGCGGCCTCGATCGCCTTGTTGAGCGCGTCAAGCTCCTTAGCCAGCTCAGGCAGGCTCTCGCCCGGCGCCACGGCGGTAGCGGCATCTCCTCCTGCAGGAACTGCCGACGTCGACGCCTCGGGCTCGCCCTCGTTCCCGTCGTCAGCAAGGGCCGCGTCCGCGCCGCCCTCGCGGTCCTTGACCGGCGTCGGCGGCGCCGCCGCGGGCGTGAGCGTGACCTCCCTCCGCCCCTCCCTCCACTCCTCGAGCTCCCTGCGCGCCTCCTCCTCGACGCGCTCGAGCTCTTCGCGCCTGCCCTCAACGCCGTCCTTCTCCTCGCCGCGCATGCGCTGCTCGGCCTCGGCGGCGCGGCGGATCTGCTCCTCGAGCGAGCCGATGCGCGTGCGCGCGCGCTGGTCCTCCTTGGCGGCCTTCTCGACCGCCTTGCGCAGCGACGAGATCGACGCCGCGAGCGACGTCTCGGAGCGCTTCGAGGTCGCGCGGAGGGTCTTCAAAGCTGAGCGGAGGGTCGCTTCGTCGATTGCGCTGCTGCTGCTGCTCCCGCTCGCGCAGGCCCCGATGGCGGTACTGGCGGAAGAAGGGTCGGCGCCATCCGCGAGTTCGGAGGTCGAGGCAGAGTGGGAGTGGGAGGCGGAGGTGTGCGTGGCGGGAGCAGAGGGAGAGTAAGGCGGAGGCGGGCCGTCAGGGAGGGAGAGGGAGGGGTCGACGTCGGTGGAGGAGTGGTGGCGGTGGTGATGGTGGGAGTGCGAAGAAGCCTCGGCGTAGTGGTCGTCTTGGCCTGCGGGGGAACAGGGTCAGGGAGGGTCAGGGAAATAGTGGAAAGAACAAAAAGAAGAAGAGCGTTGCCACGCTGCAGAGGGGGACAGCTCCAGGGTAGAGGCTCGAGTGGGAGGGCCATAGGGCAGGAGAGGGATAGCGAGAGGACTGGGACGAAGGGAGAGAGAGGAAGAAAAAGGAGGAAGACGGGCACGCACCCTCGGCGCCGGTCTCGACCTCGAGGGTGGCGCGGCTGGTGGTCGCGGCGAGGTCGGTGTCGGGGTCGTCGGTGCCGTCGACGACCTCAAGGCTGATCTCGTACTCGCGGGCGGGGTCGAGGCCGTAGACGATGACGGTGGTCTCTGCGCCGTGGTGGTGCTGGTCGTCGGGGTGCGGGGTGGTGGTGGACGAGCCGGCGTGGGCGACGTGGGGCCAGGGGCGGCGGTCGAGCTGGATCGAGATGGAGGGGGGCTTGGCCGGGGTGGGCGGCGTCGAGGGCGGGGTGAAGACGGAGAGGGCGACGGCGGAGGACGAGACGTCGAGGACCTGGAGACGCAACTTGGAGGTCGAGCTGGACGAGGAGGGGTGCGAGTGCGAGTGCGAGGTGTTGTGGGACGAGGAAGCGAGAGGGGAAGGCGAAGGTGAGGTCGAGGGGTGGTGGCTGCTGGGGTCGACCGAGAGGGACGGTGCCCTCCTGCGTCCACTGGGCATTGCTGTGCGGTGCACCTGAACTAGGCCTCGGCAGACGACTGCTGGTTGAGAGGAACGCTAGCTCGGAGACGAGGGGAAGGGAGAGGGCGACAGGAAGGCGAGGAAGCTGCTGGGGCTGGGTGTGCGGTCGACCGGGGTCCTCGAGCTGCCAATGAGCGGTGGCAAGTGGGCGTACGAGGGTCGGAAAGTGTGGTCGCGGTCCAACTCACTTGTCGTCCCTCATCTCGCTGCTCTCGTCCTCCCGACCTTCTCCTTCTAGTCTCATTCGCCCCCTTGCTCGTTCCAGCTCCCACTCGAGCACCAGCACCACCACCCGCGCACAGCCATGGCGTCCGTCGAGACGTGGGTGTCGGACCAGCTGCTCGCGCTCCTCGGGGCCTCGGACCAGACCACGGTGCACTACTTCCTCACCCTCGCCTCTGCAGCACCCTCGCCCACCCACCTCCTCGACACCCTCACCGCCAACGGCCTCCCCCCGTCCCCCGCCGCCACCCGCTTCGCACAAGACCTCTTTGCCCGCGCGCCCCGCAAGTCCACCGCCTCCCACCTCAAGAAGCAGGACGAGCAGCGCAAGAAGGCCGATAGGGAGAAGAAGGCCCTCCAGGGTCAGCGCTTCTCCCTCATGCTCGACGACGACCCCGCCGCCGCCCCGACCGCCGCCTCTTCCTCGTCCGCCTCGAAGCGCGACAAGGACCGCTCCTCGGGCAAGGACAAGGAGCGCTCCTCTCGCAAAGACAAGGTCCGTCGGAGAGAGGGCGACAACTGGGCCGAGGAGGACGACGAGGAGCGCGAGATCAAGCGCCGCAGGGAGGACGAGCGCTACGCCCGCGAGGAGGAGCAGGAACGGCGGCGACGAGGCGGAGGCGGCGGCGGCGGCGGCGCAGGACCAGACGAGGAGGACCTGCCCCCGCCTTCCGCCGAAGAGACGGAGGAGGAGGCCGAGCGGCGGCGCGAGCAGGAGCGCCTCGCCGACCTCGCCGAGCGCGACGCCTTTGCCGAGCGCATGAAGAGCAAGGACAAGGACCGCACCAAGAAGCTCGTCGAGGACCGCTCGCGCGGTGACCCCGAGGCGCTCGTCCGCCAGGCGCTCGCCAACGACCCCGCCGCGCAGAAGGACCAGATGGGCAGCCTGCGCGAGCGCGCGCGCCAGGCCTACCTCGGCAAGCGCGAGCAGCAGCAGCTCGACCTCTTGCGCATCGAGATCGCCGACTGGGAGCGCGACTTTCGCGGCGTCAAGCTGACCAAGAAGGAGGAGCGCGAGTACGAGCGCAAGAAGGAGCTCCTCCGCCTCGCCGAGGAGCGCCTCGCGATCGACGACGGCACGGACGGCTACATGATGCCAGACGGTGCGTTCCCTCGCACTGTCTCTCGCTCACAAGACCTGACTGGTTCCCCCTTCCCGTAGACTACTTCACCGCCCAGGGCAAGATCGATTCGAAGCGCAAGGCCGACTTGCTCACGGCGCGGTACAGTGACGCCAAGCCCAAGTCGCGCCTCGCGGCCAAGGGCAAGGACGACGAGTTCGTGACGGACCTCGAGGCGTACGAGATGGAGCAGACGGCCAAGGCGCAGCTGCGCGCCGGCGCGCTCGACCGCCCCGTCGAGGAGATGGGCGACGAGTACGACTACGTGTTTGACGAGAGCGTGCAGATCCAGTTCATGGCCGACATGGAGGACCGCATCGAGGGCACGATGAGCGGCAAGGACCAGGCGCTGCAGGCGCAGATTGACGAGGCGCAGAAGCGAGGTGCGTTCTCCTTCCTTCTCTTCTCTCGCAAGTGCCAACTGACCTTCTTCGTCCCGCCCAGCCCAATCCATCGACGAGACGCGCAAGTCGCTCCCGGTCTACCAGTGGCGCGAGCAGTTCCTCGAGGCCGTGTCGCAGTACCAGGTCCTCGTCATCGAAGGCGAGACGGGCTCGGGCAAGACGACGCAGCTGCCTCAGTACCTCTACGAGGCCGGCTACTGCAAGAACGGGCAGAAGATCGGGTGCACGCAGCCGCGCCGCGTCGCCGCCATGTCGGTCGCGGCGCGCGTCGCCGAGGAGGTCGGCTGCCGCGTCGGCCAGGAGGTGGGCTACTCGATCCGGTTCGAAGACTGCACGAGCGACAAGACGCGGATCAAGTACATGACAGACGGCATGCTCTTGCGCGAGTTCCTCACCGAGCCGGACCTGGCGGGCTATTCCTGCATGATCATCGACGAGGCGCACGAGCGCACCCTCTCGACCGACATCCTCCTCGGTCTCGTCAAGGTGCGTCGGCTGGACCTCCTCACTTTCCCTCATCTCCCAGATGCAGGACCCATACAGATGCCGGTGGTAGTTCGCCCAGCTGACCGGCGCTTTGTTGTGCAGGACATTGCCCGCTTCCGCCCCGACTTCCGCCTCCTCATCGCCTCCGCCACCCTCAACGCCAGCAAGTTCTCCGACTACTTTGACGAGGCGCCCGTTTTCCGCAGTGCGTCTCGCTTTTCCCTCTTTTCCTCCTCGCCCCGCTCAAACCCTTTCTTTCCGCAGTCCCTGGTCGCCGCTACCCCGTCGACATCCTTTACACCCCGCAACCCGAGGCAAACTACCTCCACGCTGCCGTGACGACCGTCTTCCAGATCCACACGACCCAGCCGCGCGGCGACATCCTCGTCTTCCTCACCGGCCAGGACGAGATCGAGGCGGCGCAGGAGAGCCTGGAAGAGACAGCGCGTGCGCTGGGCAACAAGGTCGCCGAGCTCATGATCTGCCCGATCTACGCCAACTTGCCGACCGATATGCAGGCGAGGATCTTCGAGCCTACACCGGAGGGTGCAAGGAAGGTGTGTCCCGTCTCTCCTCCTTTCCGTGCCTCATCGAAGCTGACCGCGTGCTTCTGTGCAGGTTGTCCTCGCCACCAACATCGCCGAGACGTCCATCACGATCGATGGCGTCGTGTACGTTATCGACCCGGGCTTCGTCAAGCAGAACAGCTACAACCCGCGCAACGGCATGGAGTCGCTCGTCGTCACGCCCTGCTCGCGCGCCGCGGCGGGCCAACGCGCCGGGCGCGCTGGGCGCGTCGGGCCGGGCAAGTGCTTCCGGCTGTACACGAAGCACGCGTACCAGCACGAGCTCGAGCAGGACACGGTGCCCGAGATCCAGCGGACGAACCTCGGCACGGTCGTGCTGATGCTCAAGTCGCTCGGCATCAACGACCTCATCGGGTTCGACTTTCTCGACCCGCCGCCGGGCGACACGCTCATCCGCGCGCTCGACCTGCTGTACGCGCTTGGGGCGTTCAACGACCGCGGCGAGCTGACGAAGCTGGGACGGAGGATGGCCGAGTTCCCCATGGACCCGGCGATGAGCAAGGCGATTGTGGCGAGCGAGAAGTACGGGTGCACCGAGGAGGTGCGTCGGGCTTTCCTCCTTCGTCCCTACCCTTCTTGCTCGAGTTGACGGGCTGACGATTGATGGTCGCTGCGGATCACAGGTCCTCACCATCGTCTCGATGCTCTCCGAGTCCGGCTCGCTCTTCTACCGCCCGAAGCAGAAGAAGCTCGAAGGTGCGCCTCCTCCCCCTTCCTCTCCCTCATCTTCAGGCTGACTTTGCTCTTCACGTGCAGCCGACACCGCCCGACAGAACTTCATCAAGCCCGGCGGCGACCACTTCATGCTGCTCAACGTCTGGGAGCAGTGGCAAGAGTCGGGCTTCTCGGTCTCGTGGACGTACGAGCACTTTATCCAGATCAAGGTGCGCCTCGGGTCCTCCTTCTTCTCCCTCTTCTCTCATCCGAGCGCGAGGCTGACCACAATGCGTACCCGATGCGGTTGTATAGTCCCTCACGCGCGTGCGCGACATCCGCGACCAGCTCGTGCAGCTGTGCGAGCGCGTCGAGATCTTTGTCGAGGGCAACGAGAACTCGAGCGACATCGTGCCGATCCAGAAGGCCATCTGCGCGGGCTACTTCCAGAACACGGGGCGGCTGAACCGCTCGGGCGACGCGTACCGGACGATCAAGTGCGTTCACTCTCTCCTCCTCTTTCTTCTCGAAACCCGACGGGGCTGACAAGAGCTCGTGGCGAGCCACACCAGGACGAACCAAACGGTCAACATCCACCCTTCGTCGTCCATGTTCCAGCACCAGCCGCCGCCGAAGCTGATCTGCTGGTTCGAGCTCGTGCTCACGTCGCGCGAGTACGCCCGGCAGGTGATGGAGATCAAGCCCGAGTGGCTGCTCGAGGGTGCGTCCTTCCTTCTCTTTCCTCTCTCTTCCTCCCCTGTGCCCCTTCCTTCCTTCCCCCTCTCCCCTCTTTTCACTCACTCGACTGCGGAAAGAAAAGAGCGCTGACGGACCTTGGACAAACGTCGCGCAGTCGCCCCGCACTTTTTCAAGCCCGTCGACCTCGAGTCGCTTGGCGGGACGAAGAAGGGCCAGGTCAACGCCAAGGCGCAGGGCGCGGCGCAGCTCCCGCGGGAGAAGCAGGGCTGAGGTCGAGCGCTTTTGGTCGAGCGGGCGGGGCGGGGTGAGGGGACGAGGACACGGGAGGAACGGAGAAGAGGAGAGGGAGGGTCGTGCTTCCTTGTTGTATCTCTAGCACGAAAAGCAGCACTGCGGGTCTTGCAGTTTCCTTCTGACGCCGATGGGGAGGCGTAGAGGAAACGGTGCCGGAAAGAGGGTGCGCGAGAGGGACGGAAGGGCAGAAAAGAAGCACCCGGGAAGCAAAGCGAGAATGGATGGGTTTCTTCCGTTTCCTCCCTTGAGGCTTGAGGACATGAGACGAAAGGGTCTATGTGCACCTCGTCTAAGCCTCGATGCTACACGGGAGCTGCTCCTACTCCCGGAAGAGGAGGAGGCGGGGCAGGCGTCGCAGCGGGCGTCGCCGCTGCTGGACCTGGAGGGGGAGGAGAAGTCGCAGCCGCCGCGGGCGACCATTCCCTCCCCTCCTGCTGCGCCTTGATCCTCCTCTGCTCGTCCCTCCACTTCTTGAACCCGACGGGGGGCCTCTCAACCCCCAGGCGCACCCTCAGCTCCTCGATGGGCGTCTCCCACTCCTTCTCCCAGTACACCCCAATGAGGCACTCTGCCCTCCCTCCGGCCCTCAACGCCCACGGCCCATACGTCTCCCAGAGCCTCCTCCGTTCCCCCTTCTCCATGCGGAGGGGCCCAAAGAGGCCCGAGAGGGCGGCGACGGGCAGGCCAAAGTTGGCGAGCTCGAACCACTTGACGACGAGCTCGGCGGGGAGCGAGACGCCGAAGCCGAGGAGGACGTGGTAGAAGTCGTGCGACTCGCGGTAGCGCTGCATGAGGTAGGCGAGGTCCGGCGTCGGGAGGTAGCGGACCTGTTGGAGAGAGGAGGTGGGAGAGGGGTCAATTTCTTCTTTCAGGTACCTGCATGAGCATCCCCAGCGCGCGCAGGGTGAAGGTTGCGTAGCGCTGAGGAAAATGGACGCGAGGCCAGGGAGAGAACAGAGGGACAGCGCACGGGATCCCTCGTATCGGGCGTGACCTTGTTCCGCCTCAACCACTCGTAGTACGCCCTGCCGAACGTGCCCAGGTCCATCTTCCCCAAGCTCTCGACGTCGATGCTCTGCTCGGTGATGCGCGGGCGGTCGCGGAGGAGGGCGCGGCCGGAGGGGGTCTGGCGCATCTGGGCGAGGAGGCGGTTGAGGGACGGCAGAGGGGCAGAAGTCTCGGAGAGGGTAGCGACCATGTCTGTGGGCATGCGAGAGGGGTGGGCAGGGACGGAGGGGGAGAGGGCAGGAGGAAGGTCAGTTGGACGTTGCGGAGGAAAATAGAGGTGCAAGTCGCCTGAGGTGCCGCTGCTTCCGCCGCCGCCGTGCTATATGAACCTCCCAACGACTCTCCTCCGCTTGTGCCCGCAGAAGTTACCTCCACGCTGCGTTGACCCGCCTTCCGACCTCTTCCTCCTTGCTCGCTCCTCGTCTTCGAATGCCGCCTCATCCCTCCGGGGGGCCTGCCTGTGCCCCTAGCCTTGATGTACAGTTCCGGCCGCTTAGTGGTGGTGCGAGACTGACCGTGGCGGGAGGTGTCGACCAAGCCCATGACGGCGGACCCAACGGTCAAGAGCGCGCGCTGGAAGGCATTGATGGGGACGTGTCCCGGGTATAGACCGTCCTTGGCGGTTTCTGGAGGCGGGAGGGCGGACGGGCGGTGTGTCGAGTGCGATCGAGAGGGGGCAGAGCGAGAGGAGGAGGTGGGGAGGAGGAGGAGGGAGGGCGGTGGGCAGTGGGAGAGGAGGGAGGGGCGTGAGAGGGACAAGGGGGGGCGGCAGCTGCACGCCATGGTGACGAGGGGCTAGGAGTGGGAGTGGAAGGAGGAGCGAGCGAGAGTTGCTCGTCGTCGTCGTCCTCGCCGACCTCGTCTCCCTTCGTTCCCTCTTCCCTACCACCACGATCATGGCACGTACCCACCCCACCCGACTCTCTACCGCAAGCTAACCCTCTCCATGTCCCGCGCAGACTTCTCTCGCCCTGGTCCCCTCCTCGCAGCCCGTGTCGTCGTCGCTGTCGACCGCCTCGACCGCCAACGCCCACGGCCTGCACGACTCGCTCACCCACGGATTGCGGTCCTTTGCCGCCGACGTCGCTCCCAAACACCCGCTCGACAACCGCTTGCAGCAGGTCAGCCCTCCCGCACCTCGCACTGATGGCGCTGACGACGGCGGGGGGCAGCGAGAGAGAGGTGGTCTGCGAGGGTACGAGGGAGCGGAGGGCGCTCAAAAGAGCTTGAGTGAGGCGCTCGAGGGGCGCGCCGCTCAAAGGGCGAGGACGCGCACTCGCTCGAGGTCGGGTCGGGCGGGGGAGGGGGGAGGGGGAACGACCACTCCCATCCTCCTCTCTCTCGAGGCTGAGCAGCGTACCCAGCCACCTCCAGTACTCTCACACACCTCCCCTCCGCGCGCGCTCTAAAGAAGCACCACTGACCCTCTACCACCCCCTCCCTCTCCCCCCTCGTCTTCCTCCCTCGCCCGGCCACTCCGAACGAACGAACGACGCGCAGTGGGACGCCACGCGCGAGACGCTCGACATGACCCTCCACCGCAACATGTACGGCCTCCACGCCCCCGTCCGCCTCATGATGGAGCGCCAGGTCGTCCAGCAGGTGCGCCTCTCCCTCTTCTCTCTCTTTCGTGGGGGGCAAAGAGGGCCGCACCAGGCGGGGGACAAGGACCGAGGGGCCGCTCAAGGAGAGGGAGGGTGTGCGGATGGGGAAGAGAGGAGGACGGCGTCCCCTTTCCGTCTTTTCCCTCGGTAGAGGGGGTGGTGGTGGCTGCAACCTCGACAAGGCTGTGATCCAGGAAAAACCCTACTAACCCCCTTCCCTCCTCCCTTTCTGGCAGTCCCCCGCCCCGACGCTCTCGTCCCTGACGGCCGGCGGGTTCGGCTTCACGCGCCCGTCGAACCTGCACCTCGACATCCTCCTGGGCCGGGACGAGGAGATCAACGTCGGCGACGTGCTCATCGGTGCGTTTGCCCTCCCTCCCCCTTTTTCTCCTCTTCTTCTTCTGGGAGGCGGCTGGGGAGCCGGAGGAGGAGAATGGAGGTTTGCGAGATGTGGAGAAGGAGAGAAGGAGGGACGGTCTATGCGGTGCGGGTGCGATGCGATGCGATGCGATGCGATGCGATGCGATGCGATGCGATGCGATGCGGTGTACGAGGGGACGAAGGCCTACAAAGGACAAGCTGCGTTTGAACAGAACGAGGCGCTAACTCCCCCTCTCTTCCTCTCTACCTCCCCTCACCCACCCACCTCACGCTGCACCTGCGCCTACGCCAGACCGCACCCTCACGGCCGACCCGGCCAACTTCCACCTCGCGATGGAGAAGCGCCTCAACCTCGTCTAACTCGTGTCGTCGTTTCCGTGTCCGGAGGGGACGCTTGTTGTATACTTTTTTGCCGGCGCGGCGCGGGGACGCTGTAAGACCATGGTAGCGCATCCTGGGGTGAGAGAGTCCCGCAGAGGTGGCGAGAAAAGGCGGAGGCGGAAGGGGCTGGAGGAAGGGGTGGACGCTCAGGGCGGAGGGGCGTCCTTCTGCTTGGCCTTGATGCGAGCCTCCATCTCGAGGAAGGCGCTGCGGCGCCACCCAAGAGCACAAGTCAGTCTCCCTCATACAGATCAGAGAAAAGGGGAAGGGAGGCGCACCGCATTGCCGGGTCGAGCTCCCTCCGCGTCTTCTCGAGCTCCTTCTGCGCCTGCGCCTTCGGGTCCTCGCGCTCTCCTTCTGCTCCTGGCCCTCTCTTGCCTTTCTCGACCTCGTCCAGCACGCCCCTAAGCGATTCGGGCCAGTCCTCCCTCGGCGGCAGAGCGGCATGCTCAGGCTTAGACGCCACGCGGGCGCGCAGGGCGGATTTGGTCGAAGAGAGGAGGGCGTGGTAGGTCTCGAGGTCCTCGAGGTAGAGGTCGTACACTGCATAGGGGAGGAGAAAGAGAAAGGGTCAAGAAGGGCGCGGAGAGGGAGGGAAGGGGAGAGCGGGCGGGGCATACCACAGTGCGCGCAGCCGGACATGCAGCACTCTGCTCGGGGCGACACGGGGCAAGGAGGTCAGTCAGTAAGGGCGAGAAGAGAGAGGAGAGAACAGGGAAAGGACGGACCTCCTTCCTCTGGCGGGCTGGGCTTGACGGGCACCTCGACGCCCCAGAGCGTCTTCTTGCCCGCCTCCTGCTGCTGCGCCTGCACGGGCGTCGGCGGGACCTCGACCTGTGCCGCGCCTGCCCCTGCTGTTGCTTGTCGTGCACCGGCGGACGAAGGTGCCGAGGGGGGCGGGACGGCCTGGATGGAGGGGACGGGGGTGGTGTCGCTCGCGAGGGTGGGGAAGGTCGCTGGTGCTGGTGCTGGTGCTGGTGGAGGGGCGTGGCGAGCGAGGTTGAGGGCGGTAGCCGGGACGCGAGACCAGCGTCCGGAGGGGAGCAGGCGGAGAACGGTGCGGCGGGGGGTCATCGAGGCATGCCCTGGGGTATCTGAGTGGTGCTCTGAGGGCGTAAGAGGGTAGCAGAAGCGAGACTGAGCGGTGGGAGGCGAGGAAACGGGGAGAGAGGAGGGTTCGGCAACGGAGAGCGCAGGTTACTCAGCTCCACTCGCCTCGACGAGCTACGAACGACTGACTGACACCACCGCACACCCTATCTCGCCGCACTCCATCCACCCGCCACCCACCATGGCCGCCCCTCCTCCTCCCGAAGACCAGCGCCTGCTCCGGCGGCTGTCGTCCATCTCGCACGTCCTCCTCGTCCTCTCCGGCAAAGGCGGCGTCGGCAAGTCCTCCGTCTCGGTCCAGCTCGCCCTCTCCCTCCTCGCCGCCGACCCAACCCTCCGCATCGGGCTCCTCGACGTCGACCTCACCGGGCCCTCCCTCCCCCGAATGCTCGGCATGGAGGGCCGCGACGTCCTCGCCAGCGACGACGGCTGGGTGCCCGTCTACCTCGACGCCGCCTCCCTCCCCGGCGCGCTCTCCTCCACCTCCTCCAACACCACCTCCTCCAACACCACCCCCTCCTCTTCCACCTCGCAAGCGCAACAAGACCAGCCCCAGGGCCTCCTCGCGTGCATGAGCATCGGGTTCCTCCTCGCCAACTCGCGCGAGAGCGTCGTCTGGCGCGGTCCGAAGAAGAACGCTATGGTCAAGCAGTTCCTCGGCGAGGTCCGCTGGGGCGAGCTCGACTACTTGATCGTCGACACGCCGCCAGGTGCGTTTCCGGTCTCTCTGATCGCCTCCTGCTCACTCTCACTGTGCTTTCAAGCTGCCAAGCCTGTCAAGAGGCTGGCATGGGCCCTCGTGTGAGACTGACCTGCTCTTTTTCCTTTTCCTCGCAGGCACCTCGGACGAGCACATCTCTCTCCTCGAAACTCTGCGCCCGATCCTCCTCCCGCCCTCGCAAGACCCGTCCTCCCTCCCTTTGCCGACCCTGTCCTCCCTCCTCGTCTCGACCCCGCAAGCGCTCGCCCTCCTCGACGTCTCGAAGGAGCTCTCGTTCGTCCGTCGGACCGAGCTGCCCCTCCTCGGCCTCGTCGAGAACATGTCGGGCTACGTCTGCCCGCACTGCGACGACGTCGTCGGCGTCTTTGGCCGCGGCGGAGGCGAGGACTTTTGTCGGCTCGAGGGGGAAAAGGTCGAGCGCGGCGAGGAGACGGTCGCGTGCCCGTTCCTCGGGCGGATACCGATCGACAGGGAGCTCGTCGCGCTGCTGGACGATGTGGCGGCCAAGGGCGCGCAAGAGGCTGCAGAGGGAGGAGCAGAAGGAGCAGACGGAGCAGAAGGAGGGGCAGGAGGAGAGGCCGTCGTGCGTCCGAATCTCGTGCAGCGGTACACGGCCATCCCATCGTTCAGGGTGGTCAAGGCCCTGGCGGAGAAGGTGCGCGGGCTGGTCGAGGAGCAGACGGCAAAGGAGGAGCGTGAGGGGAGGAAGCTCGTCGCGACGGCGCGGCGGCGAGCAGGTGGGGACGCTGCGTAACTCTAGCTAGACCCGGGCGCAAGTGCCGTGCTCTAGACTTGTACAAATGAGAGAGACCAGGCCTGGGAACGGCGAGCGCCAGTCGGCTGACCTCGACGAGACCCGCCCCCACCTGCTCCGCCCTTCTCTTGCCCTCTCCTTCCTCCCTCGCTCCCTCTTTCGCTGTTCCCTCACGTCGAACAGCCCTTTCGAACCCCTCGTGAGCTGCCCAGTGTCCTCTCGTGCTTGCTCGGGGGGCGGAACCCTTTCATCGCACTTTCCCCACCTCCCTATCCCCCTTCCCGAGGTCAAGCTCGCCGTTCTCCCATGCCTCCCCGCGCCTCCTGACCACCTCTGGACGCTCCGCATGCATTCCCTGACCCACTAGAGCACCCTCGCTGACCGCCCCTTGCCCGTGCTGCACTCGCCGACTTGCCCGTTTTCCGTAAGCAGCCTTCAAGCCGTCACCCTCGTACGCCTCTTCCCTGCCTCTTTCCATCCCCAGCACCTACTCATCCTCTCTCCACAGCCCTAGAACAACCATGCACCCGCTCGCGCCCGTCCTCTCGAACGAATCGGCGTCCTCGCTTGTCGAGGTCGGCGACTACGAATTCTGCGAGCACGGAAAGGAGGCGTGCAGCCAGTGCGGCACGGACTACCGTACGTCCTCCTCATCCTACGTACCAAGCGGCAGCGTCGTAGCTTGCCTCGTTGGAGAGATGTGGTGGTTTTTTGTTGCCGTTGTCCTCTGTTCTTCCTTGTCCGGCCGTACTGACCTGATCCATCCACATGCCTCTCCGTCTATCTCTCCCGCAGGCGAGGACAACTCGTTTACGGCCGGCGTCGACCCCTGCGAGACTCGCGATGTGCGTTGTCTCCTTCCTTCTCGTCTTTCCTTCCCCACCCTTACTATTCTTTCTCCCCTTTCCCCTGATTGCAGGCCATCGAGATCGACCTCATCATGAAGGTACGCACAGCCCCCCTCATCATGGCTCTCTCGCTGCCCGCCCGCAAGGCGGAACATGCGAGTCACTCTCTGCTGACCGGGGCTAACGCGTTCCACGCTTCCTCTCCCTGCAGGACGGCGAGCCGACGTGCAAGAAGCACAAGAACGCCAACTGCACGACGTGCTACGGGTCGTTCAAGAAGCAGATTGTGAAGCTCACCAAGGAGGGCAACAAGCGCGCGAAGCAGGAGGCCAAGATGAACCCCAAGAGCAACCTCCTCGTCTAGGCGCTCTCTGTCGCCGTTCTTCGGAGGGAGAGGGAGGCGTCCATTGTCGTTGCCCTCGTCGTCGTCGTCGTTGGCGGATCTTACCCTCCTCTTTCACTTTCTCGTCGTCTCGCCCGCTTGTTCCCCCCTTGATGCCCTTCGTCCCGTCTCCCCCGGTTGTATCTCTACTCGCCCAGCTCATGGAATCACCAAGTCAGTGCCCGTCCTCACCCAGCGCTGTCGCCGTCGACCTGAGAAGGCCGTCGTCCTCTCCCTGCCAGTCGAGCGGGCCGTGCACAACTCTGTTTTCTCGTCGCCGCAGGCGGTGACGCGCGAGTGTCTCTGACCGTTCCTGCGGCGAGGAGGAAAAGGCGACGACGCCCTCGTCTTTCGCTTTTCTTCTTCTCTCCCTCCTCCTCCGCCTCCGCCTCTGCCCTCGCAACATGCTTTCCCTTCTCCCGCTTCTCCTCCTCCTCCTTCTCGACTCGAAGGTTCACGGCCGCCCCTTCTTGCCGTACGACCTCGTCGCGCGCGACGATACGGGCTGCAACATGAACGCCGGGTCGCCGCTGATGGAGTGCCTCGGGACGTGGGCGAGCGTCCCGCCCGTCGCGAGCGCGACAGGAACTGGAGGGGTTGCGAGCGAGGCAAGCCAGCTGTGCGAGATGTAGTGCGTCTCGTCTCGTTCTTCTTTTCCTCCGCTGCGTTGAGGACTGACCTTTTTCTCCCTTTCCTCCTGCTGGGGCTACTGGCCTGCAGCACCCAGATCGCCAACTGCTGGGGTAACGGGACGTACTGCCGCGAGTGGCTGCCCGTCAAGACCGCCGGTGCGTCGTCCTGCTTCCCCCTTTTTTCTGCTTCCTCCTCACCCCTCTTCTCGCCGCTCGACTCGCAGCCGACAAGCTCTGCGCCCTCGCCGTCTCTGCCTCCGCCTCGTCTCCGGCCGCTGCCTCGTCCACCCTCTCAACCCTCACCTCCGTCATCTCCCTCCCCTCCACCAGCGCCAGCGGCAACCTTACCCTCCCGTCCTCCCCAACGCTCTCGACCCTCGTCACCGCCATCACCGCCGCCGATGTCTCCAGCGCCGCGGCGGGCGACGCCGTGCCGAGCGAGACGTTCTCGAGCGTCGTTGACGAGGCGTCGAGGGTGATCACCTCGATCTGGTGCGTCTTTCTCTCCTCCGCTGTCCATTCTTGTGCCTCTTCCTGGCTTAACGGAAGTGCGAGCGGTTCGGCCCTCACAGGAACAACGACTCGGGCACCGACATTCCGTCAATCACGAACGACGTCGGCACGCAGACGAATCCGACGTGGACGCAGGCCGTCAGCAGCGGGGGGATCGTGACTGCGACGGGCTCGGCGTCGTCGGGGGCGGCGAGCGGGTCGAGCGGAGGAAGCAGCGATGCCATGAGCGAGAGGGGTGGCGCGGCAGCGGCCGTTTTCTTCGCGGGACTGGCGGGTGTGGTGGCCGTCCTCGCTTGATGCTCCATCTCGTAGCACGCTCCTTTGCTGTTATCGCTTTATCCTTCTCTTCCTAGCTATGCAGCACACGTGCAAAGACCTTCTTCTCCTCCTCCTTGTCCTTCTCGAGCTGCCTTTTCACCTCCACCTGCCTCAACCACCTCACGCATCTACGCCCAGCACCTCCATCAGCGTCCACACGCCCTCGAGCACGCCAAGCACGCGGCTCTCGAGCGCGTCCTGCCCGAAGGCGTCTTCGACAGCAAAGGCGGATTCGACCGCGGGCGTGCTGATGGCGAGGACGAGGCGGTTCGTCGAGGCGGTGAGGGGCGCGAGATCGAGAGTAGGTGCGAGTGAGGAGAGGTCGGGGGCGAGGGAAGTGAGGGTGAGGTGGATGAGGGAGAGAAGGGGGGAAATGGCGTCGGCCTGAGAAGCGAGCGGATCAGGCTGCGCCACGCCCGCGTCGACGTCGAGTAGGCTCGCGCCGAGGAGGTCGAGGGCGAAGGGGAGCAGGCTGGAGATGGTCGGCGAGGGAAAGGTCGAGGAGAAGCGGATCAAGAAGGCGGCAAAGGAAGGGAGGGCGAAGGGGTGAGTGAGAATGCGCGGGAGAGTCGAGGTGAGGATGGAGCAGAGCTGCCTGAGGAAGTGATGAGTTGAGGGCGAAGAAGGAAGAGGAGCCAAAGGCTGAGGCGTACCGCCCTCTCCACCTCTGCTCGACCGGCTTTCCCCCTCGTTTCCGCCAGCCCTTCGTCCAGCTCGCTCGCCTCAGCAGCAGTAGCTGGAGACGCACCCGTCCGCTCAATCACCCAGCTCAACAGCACCTCCACATCCGCGACCGTTGCAGCCACGACCGTCGAATCCGCTTCGTTCTTCGCCAAGACAGCCTCGAGCTCCTGTCGCGCGCCTTCGACGACAGTGAGGAGGAAGGAAGGGTCGAGGGTCGAGGTGGGCGGTGCGGCGGCAAGCGGGAGGGAAAGAGGCGGTTGGGGAAGGGCGAAGAGGGAAGAGTCGAAAGGCGGGATCGGGGCCGCAGCGGCGTAGCCGTCTGAGCCTGCGGGTATGGAAGAGAAGCTGGCTGAGTAGGCAGCCAGCGGGCGGAGAGGCAAAGAGTCGCACCGTCTTCCCTTCTTTCCTCCTCCAGCTGCGCCTTGACCGGCTCCTCCGCGACTGGTTCCGGGTCCCGCTGCTCCTGGGCGAGCTGGTGCTCCTTGTACGTCGCAAGGCGGGTCGGTGCCTGCTGCTTTGGCGTCCCTGCCGCCCGAATCCGCACCTCGTCCTTGAGAATGGCGAGGTAGTCTGTGCTTGGGGGGTACACGGCGGAGTCAGCAGCGCCCCTTGTCTTCAGGGATCGTGAAGACACAATGAGACCCCTCCCACGCACCCTGGAGGTCGAGGTGGGCCGGTTTGTGCTCGAGGAGGACGAGAGCCTGCCGAGGGCGATGTGAGCGAGTCAGCCTCCAGAGGGATGGAGAACACGACGGTGAGACTTACAAGAGCAATGCGAAGCTGGAGAGGGGCCGACAGAAGCATGGAGCGGTGAAAAGCGAAGCGAAGTGAGGGGAAGGAGGGAGAGAGGCAAGGTCGGAAAGAGGTTGAACTCCCTCTCATGTGCTTTCGAAGCACGAGAAGCGACAGCAAGCGACGGCAATCAATGAGGTTTTTACAGCACCCGCCCACCAAGCGAGCGAGCAGGCTCGTCTACTTCGTGTCCATCTCCTCGTCCTTCTCGAACCCCTTGTTCTTGGCGAGGAGGACGTAGCCCTCGAGGACGTGCGAGTAGGGGATGTACTCCTCGGTCGCCATCTCGGCGCGCTCGCGGTGCCCAAGGCGCACGGGCGTCGTGTGCGTCTGGAAGCCCGAGATCGTGCGCGGCTTGCCTGCTTGCCCGACGACGTCGACGGCCTGGCCGACGCGGACCGAGGTGGGGAGGAGCTCGTTCGTCTCGTCCGAGAGGGTGATGAGGAAGCGCTATGAGGGGAGACGAGAAGCATCAGCACGACGTCAAGAGCGACGAGCTCGAAGTGGTGGATTCGCCTTCTTTCGAGCGAGGGACAGAAAAGACGCACGGGGTACATGGCCATGGTGAGGAAGTAGAGCATCCAGTGCGACTTGTCGAGGACGAAGGCGCGGGTGTCGGTGAAGGCGGTGAGGGTGGCGAGAAGGCCGCAGACGGCGACGGGCGACATCAGCGACCGGTCCGTGTGGAAGGGGTTGACGCCAATCGTGCCCTTGCCCATGTGCGTCAGGCCCTGTATAAGAAGAACGGATCGACCAATCAGCACCGTCTTCCGCGAAGGAAGAGGAGAAAAGGAAGCAAAGGAACCGCCAACGCACCTGCGCGATCCGGACCATGAACAGGCAATCCGGCTCCTTGCCGTAGTAGCTCGCGAGCTGCCTGAGCATCTGCGCGAGCTTGGCGTTGTTGGTGCCGGCGCCGACGAGGCCCATGGCAAAGATGGCGTTGAGCGCGACGTCGAGGTCGTTGTCGTGCGAGTAGCGCGACAGCGTCTCGAGGATCGTCAGGTCCGGGTTCGACGCCGAGATGAGGCCGAGCGCGAGCGGGACGGAACGCCGGATAACGGGCTCGCCATAGTGCATCTGGACGATGAGGAGAGGGAAAGGGTCAGGATGCCTCAGGAACGGAAGGGAGGGAAATGAGGAGGATGGGAAAACGCACGAGGTGGTTGAACTGCCGCAAGCTCATCTGGCTCCCGACCTCCTCGCCCATCGCGATGAGCGCGATCCCGATCACGGCGACGGCCTGGTGCAGGTTGCTCTCCTTCTCCGGGTCGAGGTGGTCGGTGCACTCGTGGAGGAGCTCCTGGATGTTGAGCACGCTGCCCGTGCCGGCGTACGAGCACATGCGCACGAGAACGGACGCGACCTTGCCGAGCGGCGCCTCGACGACCTTGAGCGTCTCGAGCGTCGCGTCCGAGGCTTCTGTCCGGCCTGTAAAGCGGGATCAACACGATCTGATGAGCTCCTGCACGGAGGAAAGGAGGGAGAGGAAGTGAGGTGGGGAAGAAAAAGGCGCACCGAGGTAAAGCAACGCCAATCCGAGGGCCAAGAACCTTCCCCACTTCTCGCTCAGCTCCTTCTCCTCGCGCTCCATCATGGTCTGCAGCACCGCGCTCGTGACCTCGCCGTCGCACGAGCCGACAAAGACGAACCCGAGCGCGAGGGAGGCCATCGACGCGATCTCGAGCGAGAGCGACGTGTCGGCGATGAGCGGGAGGATCATGTCGCGGATGTCTTCGCGCTGCGTGCCGGCGTAGGCGATGCCGAGGCTGTGCGACGCGTAAAGACATTAATCCTCTGCAGCTGCCGGTAGGGAAGGGGAAGGAGGAGGAAAGGAAGAGCGGCGCAACGCACCCGATAATAGCCGCCACCCTCGTCTGCGAGCTCGTCGACTCGAGCGGCTCACTCAGCATCGCCAGGGCGGCGTCCATCTCAGTCCGAACGCCAGAGTGGATCAGACCGGTAGCGAGAACAGCGCCGGCCTGTACGACCAACGTCGAAGAGGATCAGTTCGCTGCTCAAGGTGGACGTGAAGCAGGAAGAGATGGAGACGGCAGGAAGCGCACCTTGATGTGCTCCTCGGGCATGTAGGTGAACTTGTCGATGTGCGAAAGACCGACGTCCGTGTCCCAGAGGAGCGAGAGACCGAGCGAGGCCGCGGCGGAGAACATGCCTGTGCAATGCGCCCGAATCTGGATTCAGCTCTCGCCTCGGAAGGAGGAAGACAAGGAGGAGAGGAGCAGGTGGATGAAGCGCACCGTGGTCCTTGTTCTTGTAGATCCAGCTCTGCCCCTCCTCAGCCTCGACCATGAGCTTGTCGTTGCCGAACCCAGCGTTGACAAACGCATTGACGAACGTGCCAGCCAAGTTCTGCTTCGCCGAGTCGACCTGGGCGGGCGGGGCGCGCGAAGACGTGTCGAGGTGCGACTTGTAGATGTCTTCGAGCGACTTGGGCTCGGTGACGGACAGCTCGGCGCCGAACTTCTTGAACGAGGCCGAGAGGTGCGTGTTGTTGAGGATCTCGACGAGCGCGTCGTCGTCCGTCTCGACGGTTAGCTGCTGACGGGCGAGGATGTAGGCGAGTTGGCGCTTCATGGTGCTGTGGACGGTCGATTCGCACAATCAGTCCCGCTCACAAACACAAGAGAAGGATTGAGAAAGGAGGTAGAAGTCGACGCACGGGTTGGTCGGCGCCTCAAAGTCCTCCTTGATGAGCTCGGGGTCCTGCAGCCTGATCGCGAGCGTGATCGCCTCCGTGAACCGCTGGTGCTTCTTGTAGATCTCCCGCGCGGTCTTGATCACGCGCACGTCGTCCGGCGGGGTGAGGTAGCTCACGGTCGAGACCATGTACAGGCACACGCGCGCATACGTGTTGGCGTCGACGTGCTCGACGATGCTCTCGATCGACTCGAGCTCGAGGAGGAGGTCGACGGCGTCGGCCTCGCCGTTGTGGGTCAAGAGGAAAGGGACGAGGCGGAGCCCGAGGCGGACGAGGTCGGCGACGTCTTCGTCCTTCTCACGGCGGAGGTCGTACTCCTCGCCGAGCTCGGCCGCGAGGTGGCGCACGTACTCGTGGCCCCACACGCCCGGGTCCTCGTCCGACCCGCCGCCGGACAGGCGGTAGTGCAGCGTCTCGCGCTTGCCCGAGTCCGAGTAGGTCATCGCGAGGACGGAGAGGATGTCGGCAAAGAGGCCCTTGTCCGTCACGTCCGCACTCGGCTTGTCCGCCTCGCCCTCCTTCGCCTCGTTCTTCTTCTCGCCCGCGCCCTCCTTGTCCCCCAGTCCGACGGCAGATGCCAGCGTCTCGACCGCCGCGCTCGCCGCGCTTGCCACCGCGCCCGTCACGGACGTAGCGGGCTGGTCCGGCCAGGATGCCTGGATCTTGGCGAGTTCGGCGTAGTGCGGGCGGAGGAACTTGAGCGGTTTGGGGACGGAGGTCATGGACGAGGTGGAGGTGCGGATGAGGGTGCGGAGCGACTCGAGTGCCGGCCGGTGCAGCTTGGTGTCGGATTCCTGCGAACGGACATATGGGTCAGCCGGGAGTAAGGGTCAGGAGAAGGAAAGAGCAGACGGACCCGTAACCGCTCGACGAGCATCTCGAGTTCTCCCTTGAGCGCCTGGTCCTCCTCGTTCTGTGGAAGTGAGTGGATGTCAGCACAGGCGTCCCAGGCTAGTCAAGCGCAGCCCCTGCCGCGAGAGCAAGTCCCCCCTCGTCGCCTCTCTGTTCGAGCCCCACCGCCCGACTGGCTCGCGCACTCGAGTGGCCACTGCGCGCTCGTATGGCCCCCATCATCGTCCTACGCACACTGCACGAGTCTCCCTCACCCCCGCTGCTTCCATCGCTGCCTGGCTCCGTCATCTCTCCCTCCTCGTCCCCTCGCCTCGCTCCTCCCGCTCGCTACAAGGCCCAGAGAAAAAGAGGGACTGACCAGCTCGCTCTCCTCCTTGAGCTCCTGCCTCGCCTTGCGCACGTTCTCGTCCGCATCCGGCTTCTGGGGCGGCTCAGCCCCGGAGCCGTCCGTCGAGCGAACGGGGTCGACGAGCGCTTCGGGGGCGTCTTTGGGGTTGAGGACCATCGGGTGTGGGTGGAGGGGAGGGTAGAGAGAGTGTGAGAGGGGAGAGGGAAGCGTAAAGGAGAGCAAGGGGGAGATGGGGAGGAAGGAAGGTCGAGGTGACGACGCCCGCGAGCGAGCAGGTCAGCCTCGAACCAACACCGCTCGTCTGCCCGGTTCAGCTCTTGCACGCTTTCGTGCTCTCCTTGAGATCCTGCGCAACCCCGCCTGTCCAGCCAGCAGTCTTCCCTCGCTCTTCTCGCGCTTCTCTCCTCCTCGATGTCGGGCAACACCTCGTCGAGGCATCGCAGTACGACGACTAGCTACGTGCGGCGCTGAGACAGGGTATAGCGCGGGCAGGGAAGGGCATAACGTAGTAAGGACAGCAACACTGGGGGCAAAACTCGAGATCGTTCAGGGAGAAGAGGAAAGCACGAGGAGGGGGACTGTGAAGGGCGGGAGCCGGGAGAGGTGGTGCACACGATGAGATAGACACGGAGGCGAGGAGGGTCGGAGGAGGGAAAAGCGCATCAGGAAACGATGCAGCAGCCGCACGACTTGGACGACTTGGGGGACGACTTGAGGGTGTCTGCGGATTCACCAGCGTCGGTCTCCGCCCTCGGGCCTATCGACGCGTCTCTCCTAGGCGGAAGCAGACGCGCGAGAAGGGAAAGAGGACGAGACAGACGCAAGACGCACCGTCCGGCGGGCTCAGCGTCCGGATGTGCAAGTGCACGATCACCAGGCCCGCCTTTCCCGCCTTCGTCGTGTCGTGTGCAGAGTCGGCAGCGGAGGAGAGCGCCGAGGGGGAGAGGCCGTTGGCTGTGTTGCACGTAGGAAAGTCAGAGGTTAGACGGGGAGGAAAAAGGCGAGGAGGGAAAGGGAGGACGCACAGGAGAGGGTCGAGGATGGGGTGAGGAACCGGCCGAGGTAGAGGCTGTGAGAGCGAGAGGAGGTCACTACGGAAGACAATGGGGGAGAGAACGGAGGAAGAAAAGGGGACGAACAGGCGGAGGTAGTCTGCCCCGGGCGGTCGCGGGTCCGTCTTTTCCCACTCTGCATTCGCCCGTGCGATCGATCAGACCCAAGCCTTGTTGAACAGGCAAAGGAGTCAGAAAAGGCGGAACAAGCAGGCGCACCTGCGGGCCACTCGTCCCAGACCGTCTTCCTCGCCTGCTCGACCGTTTCCTGTGCGTCAAACGTCCACCTCTTGCGCTGTCCGCTCACGAGCAGCAGCTCGACCTCGACAGGGTCTGCGTGTTCGGCCTTGATCGTGGTCGGAGGGTGGGCTCCATCGGCGGAGGGAGAGGAGGAGGAGGAGGCGAGGTCGGCGTCCGAGGGCTGGCTGACGGTGATGGTCGGGGGCTGAGGCGGGGGTTGCGGGAGGTCTGGGAGCATGTGGGCCGAGGCGGTGGTGCCGATCGCGACGGCGGCGGCCATGGTCGAGGAGCGGGAAGGGAGCAGGTGGGGGTGGGAGCTGGAAAGAGGGCGTGGAGGGGGTCGCGGCTCGGTGGGGGTGGTTGGGAGAGTCGTGTAGGTGTGGCTGAAGGTGTGCACGAGCTGCGCCGAGCCAGGTGAGCGGTGCGAGAGAGCCAACCTGGTCCTCCTCGCTCGAAGCTGCCTCTTGCCCTCCTCCCCATCCTCGCTGCTCCCGCTGCTTACCGCTTCACGATGGCCCTCAACACCCGTCAGCTCACCATCAAGACCAACGTCGTCACCCGGTCCATTTCCTTCCCCTTCTCTCCCTCTCCTCCCTCGACCTGACCCTCGCCTTTCCCCCTTCCCCTGCATCATGCTGCGCCGCACCCAGTCTCGTGCGCGAGGTCCAGAGCTACAAGGATGAGGCCGCAGAGACCAAGGCCAAGGCGGACCAGATGGAGCAGGCCGGCGAGGACGAGTACGAGGTCCGGCAGCAGGTGCGTTCCTCTCTTCTCCCTGGGCTGTTTCGGCGCACTCAGGCTGACGAGAACGACGACGTGCAGCGCAGGGTCGCGGCCGACAGCGAGCAGATGATTCCGGACTCAGAGAAGAGGCTCGCAAAGGCCGTTGCGGAGCTCGAGGACCTCGTCGTGCGTCCCTGCCTCGCCGCCTTGCGCGTTCTTTCCTCTCCCGTCGAGAGAGAAACTGACGCTTCACGCGATCGGCCCGGGATGCAGGCCAGTGCAGAGGAGGAGCTTAACGGGACGCAGGAGTATGCGGCGGCCAAAGAGGCGTTGAGGAACGCCAACCCACAATAGCCGGCGGTGCGGCTCTTCCGGCACGACGACATGTACATACGCAACATTACCTCGCAGCAACAGACCCGCTTGCGGCCGAACAAGCTAGAGAGGTGATCTACAAAGGAAGAAAGGAATACTTGGATCGCGGAAGTCGTTGGACACGCTCCGGTCGCGGTCCATACCGCTCGAAGAGTAATCGGGGAGCAGACGGTCGAGGAAGAAAAGCGAAAGAGGCGTGTCGAGGAGCGTTCGATGCCTGCCCGCCGCCACTCTTCGCCAAACTGCTCGGGCTTCGTCCCTCTTCCTCCCTCTCGCTCGCTCGCTGTCCTGCTCCGGCTCACTCGCTGCAGCCACCCCTCTCGCACCCCGCAACCCGTTCCATCTCCCTCACACCGCCCGCCGCGATGGTGCAGCCCCGGAAGAAGATGCGGTTGGTGCTGATGGAGGACGTCGAGAAGCACACGTCCGCCAAGGACTGCTGGGTCGTCCACAACGGCAAGGTTTACGACGTACGCCACCCTCTTCCCTTTCGACCGCGCGCGTCCGAGCCGTCGCTGACCGTGTCTCCCTCCCCCCTCCCTCCGCTCGCGCCTGCTCCTTTCCCTTCTCGCCTCCCCTGCCGCCCTGCAGGTCTCTCAATTCCTCGAGGACCACCCCGGCGGCGACGACCTCATCCTCGCATGGGCGGGCAAGGACATCACGGACGTGATGGACGACCCGGTCGAGCACTCGCACTCGGACAGCGCCTACTCGGTCCTCGACGAGTACCTCGTCGGGCGCCTCGGCACCGAGGAGACCATCACGGACCCCAACTTTGAGTTCACCGACGGCTGGCACCCCGAGGACACGGACAACGCGCGCGACTGGGAGAAGAACCAGTTCTTGGACCTCGAAAGGCCGCTCATCATGCAGGTCTGGAACGCCGAGTTCAGCAAGGCGTTCTACCTCCAGCAGGTCCACCAGCCGCGGTGCGTCTCTCTCGGCCCTTCGCCCTCAGCCGTCCTTTCGCTGATGTCTTGCTCGGAAAAACAGCCACCTCCCGCGCCCGGCGCGCCTCTTTGGCCCGTGGTACCTCGAGATCTTCACGATGACCTCGTGGTGGGTCGTGCCGCTCATCTGGCTCCCCGTCACGGCGTATATCTTCCGCCAGTCGGTCGTCCAGCAGACCGTCGACCGGGGCCTCGCACTCTCGACCGCGCTGTCGCGCACCGGCGCGTGCTTCCTCGTCGGGAACGTCATCTGGACGGTGCGTTGGTCCCTCTCGACGGTGAAGAAAGAAGGAGACTGATTAGAGATCGGGGAACCAGCTCCTCGAGTACGGCATGCACCGCTTCCTCTTCCACATCGACAACTGGCTCCCCGACCGCCCCTTCTTCCTCATGCTCCACTTCCTCCTCCACGGCATCCACCACTACATCCCGGTGCGTCCTCGCGCTTTTCGTTGGCCTTCCCCCCGTCAGGAGCCAGCCGGGCTGCGAGCGATGCTGACCCCTTTCGCGCGCGCAGATGGACCGCATGCGCCTCGTCATGCCCCCTCTCCTCTTCTTCGCCCTCCAAACGCCCTTCACGCGCCTCGCGCACGCGCTCTTCCCCAACTGGATGGCGAACGGCATCATCGCCGGCAGCTTCACATTCTACGTCCTGTACGACGTCATGCACTACGCCCTGCATCACACCAAGCTCCCTGAGGTGAGTACCTTGGTTGCGGTTCAGTGGCGAGGTGCATGGCCTCGATGCCTTGTCGCGGAGGGAGGCGGTCCGGGGACTTCGCTGACGACTTCTCGACCTCCATAGTACGTCAAGCGGCAGAAGTCATGGCACATGGCAGGTCCAATTCACCAATCAGCAGCAGGGGGGAGGCGCCGAGGTTGCGACTTGTCGCTTTCGGCCTTGCCTGTCTTTCCGGTTTCCTCGGCGCTGACTGTCTTTCTCTTCCCCTTTCTCGTCTCTTCCTTCCCCGTCCCTCGTCGCTACCCACCTACAGGAGCACCACTACAAGGAGCCCAACCTCGGCTTCGGCGTCACCTCGCCCGTCTGGGACCGCGTCTTCAACACGACGTTCGTCTCGCCCGGCCAGGTGCAGCAGGCCAACGGCAACGGCGGCGGCGAGAAGAACGGCGCAGGAAAGCGGTAGGCGGCGCGCGTGCGTACGGACGGACACTCTCCCTTGCTTTTCGCGTTTCTCGATCTAGACTATACCTCTGGCCTACCACCTCTGCCTTTCGTTCTTTCCTCCCTGGTTATCCCTTCCTCGACGCGGTTTCAATGTCACTCACTAGTCCTACCCTCGCTAATACATCCCCTTCTCACACCTCGTGCTGAGCAGCGCGCTTTGGACAGAACGGCGGGGGGGAGGAGGCGGAAAGGCTGTGCCCGTACTGAGGGGCTGCTTGCGCTGTTGTCGGACGGCGTATGCCAGGAGCTGGCGACGCTGCCGCTGCGTCGGATCTGTGCAGCAACGGACAGTCAGTACTTGCGAGCCTCGAGAGTCGGAGCGCTTTTTCTCCTCCCACCTCGAGGCGAAAGCGCGCCGAAAAAGCCGCACCTCGTCTCTCCTCTCCCTTCAATCCTCCCTCCCGCCCTTACCCCCGACCAGCTCCCTCCTCAGCGCCTGCACCTCAGCGACCATGGCCTCGCACGCCATCCGCGTCGCCTCCTGCTCGCGCGCGAGGTGCTCGAGCTGCTCGTGGTGCTTCTTGAGAGCGGGTTCAGCGCACGAGCACGCGATGATGACGGCGAAGAAGAGGAAGGGGACGAGGAGGAGGACTGTGTTGGGGAGAGCGATTGTCAGGCCAGTAGGAGGAGGATACCAGACGGGGAACGCACTGTCGCTGCCCATCGTCGAGGGAGTGAGCGGAAGAAGGCCAAGCGGTGGTGCGCCGCCTTGAGCGGACCCGCACCGGGCACGGAGTTACTGACGGCGATCCGCTATTCTGGGACGAGGCAGGAAAGCGGGGCGGAAGTGAGGGGAGAGGGAGAGGAAGAAAAGTGCTGAAGGGACGGCTTCGCGAGATGAGTGCTTGCTGAGAGCCAGAAACTAGCCTAGGCGCAGGCAGTACCGAAGCAGCCAGTAGGAGAACGAACGGCCTGTGGCCGGTCGCCGACAAGCTGCACAGTGCTGGCACGAGCCTGCGGTCCTCCGCCAGACGGTCTACATGTGAGGAGAACCCCTTGAGAAGCCACTGTGCTGCGTCACATTGGCCAGGAGCCGCGGCGGGAAGGAGCCGAAGAGGGCAGAAAAGCGGAAAGCGAAATGGAAGCGGTTCTCTCCGCCTTCGTGCTTGCCCCCCCTGGGAGCGGCGCTGTGAGAGCGCCTCCGCGCTCTACCGGTACGTCAGCACGGCGTAGCAGAGAAGAGAAGCGGGCACTGCTCGACCTTCCCAGCCTCGACTCCCTGGCCGTTCTTCCCTATTGCAAAGCTCAAGCGCCTGTCTCTCCGTTGCGTTAGCTGGCTGCATATAATTCAAGACGGAGCACGGCTTAAGCAAAGGTAAAGGCGGCAGGCCCGCAAACGTGCTTGGTCCCGCAGAGCCAGCTTCGCTTCTGCCCCTCAGCTCCCTTCGTTTCCGGTCGTAAGCGAGGTACGCTCTTGCACGCTTCCGACAAGCACCGTGGGACGGGAACTGGCGGGTACCCAGAAGCACAACTGGCAGTGACCGGTTTTCTCTCCAGGCTCCCTACCGCCGTGCTCCGGCACCACGCTGGAGCTTTTCTCTGAGTGTTGCTCATGTACACAGGTACGGTTGACAAGCCAGTGAGGTATCCAGCCAAAGGCTGCAGGGCGAAGAATCCGGTTGCACTTTTCCCTTCCTCGAATAACGCCATTACGAACACGTCGCCCTCATCGCTTACCGGTTTTCTTTCTTGTCCCCATGTAGCGCTACGGTAGGCTCTACACGCTGGCCACCTCGGTAGCCGTCTATTACAACTACCGAAGGTTCTAGACTATTCTGCCCCGTCTCGCGGTCCGAGGGTTCCGTTTTTGCACTCCCCGCCACTGTGTCCAGATGCCCGAGCGGTTAAGGGGTGTGACTAGAACGTGGAAGCGTCCCCCCGGGATCGTTTTCCGCCTCTCCATCACATAGGCTCCGCCTGCGTAGGTTCAAATCCTGCTCTGGACGAATCTTTTTGCGTTTCCCGCTTCCTATACCTTTTGTGAAGCTTCCCTAGCAGCGGGGAGGCCGCGGGAGGGGCGCGAGGGGCCGACGGAGGGTGCAGGAAGCGTTTCCGGAAATCTCCCTTCTCTCTGGGTGCGGGGACGAGGGCACGGCTTCGATGTTACGCGCAAGCGACAGTACAGACCTTCCTGCGCGAGAGAGAGGGTCAGTCCGAGCGAGAACCGAAAAAGGAAGGGAAGAAGACGCACCCAAATCCGGAAAACGCCCCCTTCCTCCCTCACACCATCCGGACAACCCCCTCAAGCGCGTCCTCGTAGTCACACCGCCCCTCCCACCGCTCGACATCAAACGCCTCGCACTCGGGCCCGCCATCCGGGTTCGCAAACTTCGCCTGGACGACCCCGACGCCGCGCTCGCGGAACCCGGCCTCGGCCTCGGCGCGCAGCTGCTCGAACTGCTTGACGTCGGCGCGCGAGAGGCGCATGCCGGGCGTGTAGGCGTGCGGGCTGTCTGTTACCATGAGAGTTGAGAGGGAGATGAGGAGCGGCGGGGAGGTGGCGAGGAGGGCGCGCTCGGCTTGGGCGTGGAAGGGGGACTCGATGCGGAGGGTGCGGAGCGCGGGAGTGGCGACTTCGAGGACGCAAGACGAGTGCGACGGCGGGCGAGAGCGCATCGTGGTCGAGCTGGTGCGGCTCGGCGCGGGCGAAGACGGCTCCTTGATCATCTCGAGCTGCTTGTTGGTCAGCAGCGTCGGCTCGGTCCCGAGCTTGGCGAGCGCGTACAGGTCGCGGTCCTTGTGCAGGTCGACGGCGAGGTACTTGAGCTTGTTGGAGCACAAAGTCAGCTCGGCGAGCGGCAGGTCGGGCACGCTGTCGGGGTCGTACTCTGTGCCGGAGCGGCGGAGCCACAGGCGCTCGAGCTGCGGTGCGAGGTGCTCGAAGCTGGGCGGGCTAGTGCGCGACTCCCAATGGAGGAAGAGGGTGCGAAGGTTAGGAAGAGAGACATGGTGGAGGAGCCGCCGCAGAGTCGCGTTCGTTGGACGGCCAGAGGAGCGCGAGACGAGAGTGCACTTGGTGAGCGAGAGGAAGCGCAAGTTGGGGAGCAGCCAGGTCTCGTAAGGACGCGAGGGGTCCCACGAGTCGGGCTGGAAGGGGCAGACGAGCGAGACCTTGTGCAAGTGGAGAGTCTCGAGGTCTGCGCATGCTCCGAGATGTTAGTACGGGGTTGAATGAAGGAAAGGAGGGCCAGCACGCACCGACACAGGCGCTCAGGTCGAGCGGGTCGAGGCTGATGCCATCAAACGAGGCCTCCTTCAAGCTCGGCAGGTGCAGCAGCACCTTGGCAGCATGTCCTGGCTCGAGGTTGTACCGGCCGTACCCTTTCGCGCTCGCCGCGATCCTCAGACTCGTCGTCGTCGAGAACGCCAGCAGTCTCGGGCGGGGTCCGCCGTGCCCGTTCGTCCCAAGGCACTCGACGGCCTCGCGGAACGCACAATACTTGTCGAGCGTGAGGAGATCGACATGGGCGTAGAGGAGCGGCTGGGCGACGCGCGCGAGCTTGCGAGAGAGGGACGAGACGAGGAGGAGGAGCCGGTAGCGGGCGGGGGTGGTCGACGGGCTGAGCGGCGGGAGGGCGTGCAGGAGGATGCGGTGCAGCACTGGGTCGGGAAGGAGCGAGAGCATGGTCGACCGAGCGGGAAAGCGGTAGCGCCGGTGAGAGGGAGGAGGGAGACAGGGAGAAGTGGGCAGCACACTCGCCTCGTTCACCTCCAGTCCGGCTCCTGTCCTTTTGCAGGGGCTAGTGGAGACTCTCTGACTCTGTTTGCGAGCCAGTTGAGCCGAGCCGAGCAATTTTCCCACCTTTGTTTTCTGTCCCGAGCGAGTCCACATCCAGCTCGCGCTCGTGCCAGGCTGTACTGGGACTTGTGGGGGTAGGAGGATGCACACAGACCGAACGGAGAGCTGGACGAAGCGCGAGTACTGCTGAATGGCTGCACTCTGCGGAACAGAGCGAACAAGGAAACGGAGGAGGAGCAAGAAGCGGAGAGCCCAAGCGATGAGCCCGGTGAAAAGTTCAGCGAACAGAGAGCAAAGCAGGTGTATGCTTCAGCGGAGCTCGCCGTCTGCCCCGTGGACGCTCGCTCAAGAAGGACCTGGGAGACGCGAGGAGAAGGACCAGGGCGAAGAAGCGGAAGCAGCCCCCGAGGGACAGCGAGAGCGCAGGAGGACGTCAGAGAGAGCGTGCCCGTGGCGCTGCACGAGCCATAACACCCGTAGAGTGTCATTGGCGAGAGCTAGGCTGGTGGTCGAGGTCAAGGTGCAGAAGTCGCCTGCGCTGCTTCCGCACTCTCTCACAACTCAAGATGGCTTTGTGCGTCTCTGAACCCCCTTTGCGCCCTCCTCGGAGTCTGACTGACCGCCCACTGACCGCGCACAGGCAATCGTGGGCCGACGACGTCGAGAACGCCGGCAAGTCGTCCGCTCCTCACCCAGTCTCGTGTTCACGCCTCCCGGAGTCGACGGCGGGGTGTCAGGGTCCCGCGATGAGGGATCGTGAGGTGCTGGGATGCGCGTCCCGGGCCAGGAGAGGGGTGGAAGTGGCGTTGGACGGAGCGAGACGAGCACGGGGTGGAGCACCTGCCGCGTCTCTCTTTGGCGGGCGGACGGCCTACTTGCTCCGTGCAGACCTCCAGCACACTCGCTGCAGACTTTCTGCGGAGCGCGCAGCGCTGCACGAGCCCTTGCGGCGGGTCTGCTGTTGAGGGGCGGACGACGCCTTTGTTCGAGTGCTCGAGGGTGGCGGACGCGCGAGGGGTGAGGACCAGCGCACGGAGCGTGGCGCTGAACGGCATGGAGCGAATCGAGCGACGCCTCGCAACGCCGAAGTGCGACTCGCCCCGGGCCTCCCTCCTCGCCTACCTCCACCAGACCCCGTTCCAGACAGCATCCTCTTGCCCCTTCCTCGTTCACCCAGCTGACCCTCCCTTCCTTTCCGCAGACTTCCCCCCTCGCCAGGAGACGCACGACGCCGCGTCCGGCATCACCACGATCGTCGAGTACCGCCTGAACGAGCAGGGTCAGAAGGTCAAGGTGACGCGCAAGGTCAAGCGCTCGCTCGTCAAGACGGCCGTCAACCACGTCGTCGCCGAACGCATGGGCTGGGCCAAGTTTGGCGCCGAGAAGGGCAACGCGCCCGGCCCGCATGCCGCGACGACCACCGTTGGCGAGAACGTTAGGCTGAAGATCCAGGCGGGTGGCATCAAGGTGCGTTCGGTTGCACAGCTCATCCGATGCTCTCTTCTCTGGTCACTTTAGAAGCAGTACTGACCATCTCACCTTATTTTCCTCAACTCTCCCTCACGCCCACGACCACTTCTCCCTTCTCATCCCGCCAATCTACCGTCGCCGCTCTATCCCTCCTCCTTCAACAATGCCGCTCCAATCGCCCGTTTGCAGAAGGACGAGCCGGAGGAGGACCCGAACGCGCACATCCGCGCCCAGCTCGCCGACAAGAAGGTCTCGTGCCGCTACTGCGGCGGCGACCACTTCACGGCGCGCTGTCCCTACAAGGACACGCTCGGCGCCGCGCTCGGCGAGTCGGACGACGCGCCGCCCTCGGACCTGCCCGGCGGCGCTGGCGCATCGGACGACCCGTCGGCCGCGCGTGCGGCGGGCGGCAAGTACGTCCCGCCGAGCATGCGCGCGGGCGCGGGCGGGCGCGGCGCGGGCGAGACGATGAACTCGGGACGGCCGGATTTCCCGACGCTGCGGGTGACGAACTTGAGCGAGGACGCCAGCGACGCGGACATGTGGGAGCTGTTTGGGCGGTTCGCGAACAGGGGACGGATCAACCGGTGCGTTTTCGCTCTCGCTCTCTCGCATCTGAGCTTGTCCTCTCTTCCCAGATGGAGTTGCTCTTGTCCTTGTCGAGTTTGAGACTGACCTTGCCTTTTTCTCTTTCCTCCCTCTCCTGACCGCTTTCCCTCCGCCCCGACGTACTCGCCCTCGCCGACGCACAGCATCTACGTCGGCAAGGACCAAGAAACCGGTCTCTGCAAGGGCTTTGGCTTTGTCTCGTTCGAGGACAAGGCCGACGCCGAGGCGGCGATGGCCAAGGTGCACGGCCTCCCGTACGACCACCTCATCCTCCAGGTCCAGTGGTCGCTGCCCAAGGGCGACAAGGAGGGCGGCGGGCCGAGGAGGGACTAGGCGCGCGGTGTAGCGATGGAGCGAGGAGGTGGATTGTACGAGTTCTTTCCGTGGCTTCAGCGCTCGCGTCTTCCAGACCTCCTTGCGAGCGGAAAGAAGCATATCGGCGGAAGAAAGCGCGGGAAAACGGTCGAGGCTGCGCAGTTGGGTTGTCGTTGGCTGGCCCTGCTCCTTCCTGTGCTCACTGTGCGCTCCCACTTGCTCGAGCAGCTCGCCTGCTCCCCTGCGATGGATCATGTCCCTCCCCTAGGCCACTGCGGTCCTTCCCATCCGCCCCAGCGTGCCCCGTCCTCGTCGACGCTCCCCACCTCGTCCTCGTCGTCCTCGTCGTCGCCTTCCTCGCTCCCTCCGCGCCCGCAGCCCCACCACCCGATGCACCTCGCCTCGACACGTCCTCGCCCGGCGCCAGCACGTCAAGGCGCGCCTGCGAGCTCGCGGGACTTTGCGAGGAGCTCAGCAGGGGGGGCGAGTTCGCACCTTGGCTACGGCAACCAGTACGCCGGCGTCCTTCCGCTACACCACGCACCTCAGCAGCAGCATCCAGGAGCGCAGGCGGGTCCGCGCGGCTTGGGCAGGGGAGGGAGCAGGCCGGCGAGCGGTGCGGCGCGGGCGGAGGAGGGCGAGGTGGGCCAGGGCGGTGAGGCGGCAGCGGGAGGGAAGGGACGGGGGGCGGCAAGAGGAACGACGACGACGATGAGCGAGGCGCAGCGGAACAAGAAGGACGCGTGGGGCGACAGCTACGTGCGTTTCCGCCTTTCTTCTTCCCGTTCCTCCTCCCGTCCTTTCTTCCTCGACATCGCGATGAATCCCGCCTCTCTCCTCCTCTATCACCATTCTCCTCTCTTGACTCGAGTGCTGGACTCGTCCTCGTCGAGGGAGAGGCTGATGCTGCGCCCTTCTTCCGCAGGTCCCCTCGGAAGAAACAATCCGCAACGACTACTCGTCGCGCTACGTCGAGACTGGTGAGCGACCGCAGAATCACCTCCGCAATACGGCCGTTGAGACGCGCTTCGCCGAGTGCGTCTCGCCCACTCTCTTCCTGGCTCACCTTCCCTTTTTTCCCAAACGGAAGATTGACCTTGAACTCGTCACCGCGACTGCAGGTACCCCAAACTCGCCCTCCTCCTCGAGCACAAACACACCCTCCTCTCCTCTCCCGCCCACTCCATCCCTCCAACCTACTTCAACCTATCCTCGCTCCCGCCCCTCCACACGCCGCTCCCGCACGTCCCCCTCCCACCGCCGAGCGCGATGCAGCGCGCCCTGTCCGCGCTCACCGCCTCCTCCTCCGTGCTCAGCGGACCTGGAGGAGCAGCAGCGGGCGGCGCGGCGACCCGGTTCGACGCGATCCTGCTCACCCCGCCGCCGGAGACGACGTTCGACGAGCTCGCCGCGCTGGACCTGTCGCGCGCGGCCGCGACGCCCGGGTTCGTGTGGCTCTGGGTCGGGTCGGGGCAGACCGGCGCAGGGGCAGGGGCAGGCGGAGGAGGAGGAGCGGGAGGAGGGATCGGGCTGGAGAAGGGCAGGGAGCTGTTGAGCCTGTGGGGGTATAGGCGGTGCGAGGACATCGTGTGGCTCAAGACGAACCGGAGGGACCCGGAGGGGGACTTGGCGAGGGAGGTGCGTCGGTTCTGTCTCTTGTGCTTTCCTCTGCCTCCCTCCCCCTTTTCCCCGTCTCTTCCCGTCACCTCCTCCTTTCCCCTTCTTCTCGTGACATCCTCCCTCTCGTCCCCTGGTCTGATGTCCTCCCCTGCCTCTCCTCTCCTGCTACTCTCCTACGCCTCGCTCCGCTCCCCGCTCGCAGCCCTCACCCCTCTTCACCTCGACGATCGAGCACTGCCTGATGGGCATTCGCGGCACCGTCCGGCGCTCGACCGACTCGAACCTCGTGCACTGCAACGTCGACACGGACGTTGTCGTCTGGGAGGGGGATGAGGGCGGTGCGTTCGACTTCCCTGACCCCCCGATCGTGATTCTGTCGTCGCTGGTTCGTCGGGACTTTGGGGATCTTCGAGCGTGCCGATCAGGGAACGGCTTGAAGGTCCACCTCCAGCGTCGGCGGAGCACGACAACGCTGCGCACAGAACTGACTTGCCCTCTCCCCCTCCTTTCCCTCTGCCACCTCCCACGACCACGACAGACACTGCCCTCAAGCCGCCCGAGCTGCAGTCCCTGATCGAGAACTTCTGCCTCGGCACGCGCCGCCTGCACCTGTACGGTTCGCCGCACGCGCTCCGGCGCGGCTGGCTGACCGTCTCTGCGTCTGCGTCCTCTCGACACTCCCCCTCTGCCTCTCTTGTCATCTCTTCCTCCGAAGCGGAGATGTACGGCCCGACCAGCGTCGTCCACCCCGTCGAGAAGGAGGGCTCGGCGGAGGAGCAGACGGAGCGCTGGGGCGTGCCGAGGCGGTGGGAGAAGGGCGAGTGGGAGAGGCGGTGGAGGCGCGCGGGGCAGGGCGCATTTGTGGGCGGTGGAGGGGGAGGAGGAAGCGAGGAGGGAGACGAGGTCGGCAGGGTGGAGAGCTTGCTGCCGTTCGTTGAAGGTGCGTCGCGCGGGCTGCCTGGGCTTCTTTCGCTCGCCGTGCCTGTCGCGAGCAGGAGATAGATGCGCTGCTCCGCGGTACTGACGCTTTCTCCTCCCCGTCTGTCGCAGAACTCGACGCCCTCCGCCCCAAGTCCCCTCCGCAGCGGAACGGCGTGCCCTCCTCCGGCGGTCTCGGGCGCGGGCGCGGCGCCGGGCTGGGCATCACGCGCTCGGGGCTCATCCCGCCCTCTCACCCGTCTACGCCCAACTCGGGCATGGGTCGCGGGCGAGGACGAGGCGGAGGACCGGGAGGGGTCGTCCAGCCGCCGCCGCCGCCGCCGATGGGGATGCCGTACCCTGTTCCGGTCGCGCCGGGCGCAGCGTTCCTGCATCCCCAGCAGCAGGCGTTCATGCCGAATCAGCACCACCACAACTCGTTCATTTCCCCGCCGCCGCCGCCTCCTTCCGCCCCGGTCTACCAGCACTATTACCCTCAGCAGCACTCGCCCTACCCTTCTCCCTCTCCCTATGGCGGCTACGCCCCGACCCCTCCACCCTTCTTCCCCCAGAACAGCGGCGCGCCTTCGCCCTTCCTTTCCCCTCCGGCTCACCCGCCCTCGGCACCGCCGATGCACTTCCCGTCCGCTCCCCCTCCGTTCGGCGGCGCCTACCCAGGCGGTACGTCGCCCTCCCTCGCTGCGGCGGGGCTGCCCTACCCGAACCACCTCAACCAGCAGCAGCACTTCCCGCCTCCGCCTCCGCCGACCCAGCCCCACCTCCCCCTCGCCCCGGACCAGGCCCAGCTCGCAGCCCTGATGGCCTCCCAGCTGCACCTCCAGCCGCACCCGTCCTACCCGCCTTCACCCGTCCTCTCGCCCGTCGTCCCGCCGCATGCGCTGCCGAGGATGGCCTCGACGGCGAGCCTCGCGCCGAGCATGGCGAGCTCAATCTCGCTTGCTGACTCGGCGGCGGCGGGAGGAGCAGGAGGAGGAGGAGAGGGCGGGATCGTCTACCCGATCAGCTCGAGGCGGACGAGCGTGACGAGCCTTCAAGGAGCGGCGGGCGGAGCGGCGGGAGGGTGGCAGTGAGGACGGAGGAGCGGAGTACAGACACTTGCATGAGCGGTAGAAGCGGAGGAGATGTTGGAGGCGGACGAGGAAGGAGCTCGACGACGACGACGACGACGATGGACGTTTTCTTCCCACCTCCCCCCAATCTTGGCTAGCCTTCCTTGCATTACATCCCCCGGCGCGTTCTCTCGTGGTGCTCTCTCCCGCTCTCTCTCTCTCTAGTGTCCCTCGCTGGCTTTTCGGTTCGGACATCGCTCGCCTCCTTTTCCGCCTGGCCTCCTGTGAGAGGTCACAGGCCGCAGTCGGCCAGCCACCTCTCGCTGGCCCCTCGCTGGCCTGTCAGTGGCTCTTGCTTCTCTCCTGCACTTGAAAAAGCAGCAAGCGAGCGATGCCTTCTTCTCCTCCATTGCCTCTTCATCCGCTCTTCAGCCAACCACCCCCTGAACCTTCCCCGCACGCCGCCCACGCCTACTCGCCGGACTGGGCGCACCCTCACGAGCACCGCCAGCACTACCAGCAGCAGCAACAACAGCAAGAGCAAGACGCGCCCAGCAGCCCCTCGTCGTCGTCGCCGTTCTCGCTCCGGTCGCACAAGCTCCGGCAGGCGCACTTCCAGCTCGACTCGCTCGCGCACGGCGTCGACGGAGCACGTGGAGGAGGAGGAAGCGAAGGTGGAGGAGGAGCAGGACCACCGACGCCGTACTTCGACGCCGAGGGCGAGACGCTCTTCGGTCCTTCGCCCGGGTCACGAGCGTGGGCGCGCTCTCCCTCGCCTACCACAGTGTCCCCATCTGCCCCTCCTGCCGCCTCTCCTCCAGTCTCGCCGCCGCGCCGACCCCGCTCCGCCAACTCCGGCAGCGGAGCCGGGAAGAGGGAGGTCAGTCAGGAGGAGCGGAGGCGGCTGAGGGAGAAGTACGCGCTCGGCGCGGCGGAGGAGGAGAAGCTCGGCAGGTTGCTCGGGGCGGTTTATGCCGCGAGAGGGGCGGGGCGAGATGCGGGAGGAGGAGCTGCAGAGGGGGGAGGAGGTGCGTTTTTCTCCTTCGGTCCCTGGAGGGGGGAAGAGGCCTTTCCCATGTCGCGAAAGACACGCTGACGAGCTCTTGCTTAGCAGCCGCGCCCGGTCGTCCTGGTACGTTTTCCGCCTCTGCCCTCTTCCTCCCCCGTCTCATCCGCCCCTGCTCCCCGAGCCGGACTGACCTTGCCCTGCCCCTTCCGATGCAGTCTCCTCCACCCTCCTCTCCCCTCCAGGCGCCACTGCCGACCTGACCGGTGTTTCCCTCCCCGACTCCCCTCCCTCGACGACCTCCTCGCGCCGTTCACGCCGGCGCGAGTATCCGGCGACGATTGAGGCAGTGCTCGCCGCTGCGGCGACGCCTCCTCAGCCAGCAGTCGTCGAGCTCCATCCGCCGGAGGAGAGCGGCAGCGAGCGGTTCTTTACGCCTCCTGCCGAGCCAAACGGGGTGGAGCAGGAGAGCCCCGGGCAGCCGGAGAGGCAGCAGTTCCCGCCGGCACCGTCAACGGCGACGCCGACTCGCTCGCCCCGTGCCGTCCCGATCGCGCCTACGCCAACGGGCGAAGACCGCTCGCCGCGCTGGGCGACGACCACGCCGCTCGACTCGCCTCAGCCCAGCCGGCCGGTCTCTCCCGCCTCGGGACACTCCTCCCCATCCCGCTCTCGCTCTCGCCCTACATCTCTGTATCTGAACCACGCCTTCCTCCCGCCGGGCGCGCCCTACTCCTCCGGCTCCACCTCGCCTGCGGTCTCCCCTCCGACATCCCCTCCAGCCGAGCGCTCCCTCACGCCCTTCCCTCCTCAACCTCCTCCCGTCTCTTCCCTTCCCGACCCGGCCTACCAGCGTCCAGCGACGCACCGCACGCTCGGGTACGACTTTCTCCCCTCGCGCTCGGGCATCAGGATCGCAAACCACCGGCCGCAGGTCGATGGGGTGCTGAGCGCGGAAGAAGAGGAGTGGGTCCAGAGGATGAGGAGGGTCCCTAATGATGGCGGACTGAGGGACTGGTGGCACAACCCGGTGGGGCTCAGGTCTGGGTGGGGAAGGGCGGTCCTGAGTGCGTTTCTTTCTCGTCCTACCTCCTCTTTCGTTTTACCCCCCTTGCCTCTTCCGCCCTTCGCTCTCGTTTCCTCTCTTCTTCTCGTACTGACCCATTCCTCCCGCAGGTCCTATCGTCACCGAAACGGAGCCGACCCACTCCTCCCCATCCCGCTCGCAAGCCTTCTCCTCCCCTCGATCCCTTTTCCACCATTCTCCGCCTCGCTCGCGCGAAGAGCGCTTTCAGAACTTCACCGCGCCGCTCTCTCCTCATCAACACACCCAGCAGATCCTCCCAGATTCCGCCTTCTCCTCCTCCCCCTCCTCCATCGCTCTCAGCTCCCCACCCGCCCGTCCTCGGTCTGCTGATTCCGCTCTCCCGCCCACTCGCTCGCCGCTCGCCCGCCCGAACGGCGTCGTGACCGCCGTTCCCGACGGAGTGGAGGGGTACCGCCGCTCCTTTGCGGCCGACGTCGGAGACAGCTGGGAGAAAGAGGACGGTCTCGACGCGGCCTCGAACGTGGCGAGCCACCGCGAGCCGCTCGCGGGCGCTACGCCAGCGACGGCATCGCTCTCCGCCGCGCGAGCCACGAAGGCGTCGACGCCGTCCCTTCGCTCTTCTTCCCGGGCTCGCCCGTCCCTCAATACCGCAACAGCGCTGGACGGGCAGCAGGAGAGGGCGGCGGAGGAGTCGAGCCCCTCCAGGTACTCTTCCTCGGCGCAACTCGAGCGGAGCGGGATCGGCCTGGGCTCGGCCGGCGGTGTCGGCCCCTCTACCTCTCTTTCTGCCTTCCCGCCGTCGAAGCAAGCGTACGGCAACGTTCCGAGCGAGACGAGCGGTCGTCATTACGGAGGAGACGGACAGCGCTCGGCAAGGTCGTCGCCGACGAAGCGGAGTCCATACGGGAGCGGGAGCGCAGGGAGCAGGGCGGAGGAGATCGACCGCTGGGCGAGGGGCGTCGAGCCCGGCGATGATTCCGTCGGCACGCGAAGGACAGCAGAAGCGGGCGGGCGGTGGGAGGAGCGCAGCTGGGAAGGCCACCCTTCAGCTCTTCCTCTCTCTTCCGTCGCAACAAGAGGGGACGGCACCGGGCCTAGGAGCAGGACGGCGACGATGACCACCCTCCCGCGCGGCATCGAGGCCTACTCCGAAGCCGTCGGGATGGACTCGCCCCGTTCCGCCTCGAGGTCGACTCGGCGAACCCTTCCGCAGCCGACCGCGACGACCACCAATCTCCCCCGCAGCGTTTCATCATACTCAGACGGCGTTGGCATGAGCGGGACGGGCACGCCCCGCAGCGTCCGTCGCGACGCCCCCCTTTTCCCTTCCTCTTCTCCACCGCCAGGTGTGCTGCCTCACGCCCCGTTCCCTCCCCCCGCCACCTCGTCCGACGAGCCGGGGGCGCCTCGGCTGCCTCGCTCCGGAGCAGGCGCAGAAGCGGAACGGTCGCCGCCGAGCGGGAGGAGCCCGGAGGACATCGCGGCTTGGGCGAGAGAGGCGGGGAGGGGTGGAGAGGTCGACGAAGCGCCGCCACGGTCGGAAAGGCGGAGAGGAACGACGGCAGGCATGAGGGCGGAGCAGTCGTCTCCTTCGCCGCCGTCCCAGTCGGCGGCATTGGCGGCGGGAGCCGCAGTCACCGCAACGGCCACCTTGTCTCCTCCGCCACGCTCGCCTGCACGTCCTCAACGCTCTCCTCGAGTGCCCGGAGGACCCGACTTCGGCGGCCAAGGCGGCCAGCTTTCCATCGACGGCCTCCTTTCTTCCGCTCACCCTCCCAGCTCTCCCTCGCGCCCTTCTCCGCCTCAGCACGCTTTCGCTCCCTTCTCGCCTCCGACCCGCTCCCCTCTCGCCGCGCATGATCCGCCGTCGCCTTCACACTCTCCCATGTCGGATCGAGACCAGCCCTTCTCGCCTCCCTCCCGCTTCGCGTCCCTGCACAACTCGTACGCCGACCCTCGGCTCGCAGAACGCCTCTCCCTCGCACGCGAGTTGACGCACGAGCACCCGGATGCCTTATGGGCCGACGTCGACCCGTCCTCGGGCTCGTACTTTCCTCCGTCCGCCGGTGCCGGCGGTGCCAGCGACGGGCTGTACTCGCCACCTCGCCGCACCGCCTTCGGCGTCGGCGGTCCGCCGCTGAGGCCCTACAGGCGCGGCGCATTCCCGGTGCCGAAGCTGAGCGAAGAGGAGAAGGCGGAGCGGCGGAAGCTGAGGAAGTCGGGCAAGAGTCCGGAGTATGGGCTGGACGAGGCGGAGACGAAGGCGGGAAAGCGGAAGCAGGCGTGGAAGGAGTGGCAGGCCGTGCGCTCGCCTTCCCTCCCTTCCCGACTTACAAGGAACTGACTTAACCTCCTCCTGAACAGTTCGACAAGGAGAAGATGCGCCTTCTCTCGCTCCTCACCTACTCTGGACCCTCCGACATCCCTGTCTACAACATCCTCGCCGACTTGCACCTCAACGCCTCGGCGCAGGCCTCGCGGGACTTGGCGGAGGAGTTCTTGCTTTCCTCGCTCCGGCTCGGTACGTTCCGCGCGTTCTCATCTTTTCTTCTCTTCGCTGACCAACCTCTTCTGACAGACGAAGCGCAACCCGATACGGCGCACAAGCTCGCCGAGCTGCTCGAATTGCGCGATCCGTTCGAGGCCGTTTCCTGGCAGTGCGTTCATCACCCCCTCTTGTTCCTGGACCTCCTCCCGCTGACCTTCTGGCCCCATACAGCCGCATTGCCCTTCACTACGCCCCAGCGAACCCAGAACATCACCTCGCCCTCGCGCGTTCCCTCGCCCTTTCCGGCGACCTCGACGCCGCCCTCGACTCGTACACGAACCTCTCGCGCGCCTTCCCGGGCACGCCGTACGAGGCGCTCGCGCTCTTCCACCTCGGACGGCTGTACCAGGACCACCTGTCGTCCGGCTCGGGCGGAAGGCGGGAGGAGGAGAAGCGGGCGGTCATTGAGGCGTACAGGAGCGCGCTCGAGGCGGTGGGCAGGTCGAGGCTGGTCGAGCCGCAGGAGAGGGTGAGTGACAGGTGGGAGGAGATGGATGAGCTGGAGCGACTCGTGCTGGCGAGGTTGGCGGACCTGGAGAGAGAAGGCGGAGCACAGGATACGAGTCCTACTTCGCTTCGGGTGCGCTGCTCTTTCTCCTCTCCCTCCCTCTCACGGTACTGACTTCATCTCTCTCCCAGCGTGGTGCCGTCGACGATGAAACTCCTGCCACCCTTCGCCGACCTCATTCATCGTTCCCCTCTTCCCCTCAGCCTCAACACCTCCGCTCCCCCTCCGCTCCTCCGACTTTCGGCCTCGGACTCGGTCAGCCACAGCGGCGGCGAACATTCTCGTCGGGCTCGGCTGCTACGGCTGCTACGGCTGCGAGGCCAGGACAGGTGCGCTTTCTTTCGTCTGCATTCTCGGCTGTTCTCCTGGTCTCACCCTCCGTACGCAGAGCGCACCGCCTCGCCCCCCACGCCCTGACGAGCGGCGCTACCCACCCACCACGCCTGTGCCGCGAAGTCGGCCTCATCGCTCCGGCCGCAAGGTGCTCTTTCAATCCCCCCGGGCCCTCCAGCAGCGTGCGCTGACCACACCTTCCTACTCCTTCTCTCAGCCCTCCCGCAGCCTCGGCTCGACCCTCAACCTCATCATCTCCTCGTTGCACCGCATGGCCTCTTCGCCCGCGCCTGCCGAGCTCGCCCGCTCCTCGCAAGAACTCGCCAATCAGGTCGAAGCGACGTTCGAGCAGATCAGGACGCTCTCGGCCGTCGAGCGCGAGAAGGAGAAGGAGCTGCACAAGGCGTTCGAGGAGCTGAGGGGCGAGCTGGAAACGTTGCCAGAGAGGCTGATTGCGACCGCAAGGCGTACGTTTCCTCCCTTTCTTTCCCAGTGCCCCTATTTCTTCCCTGCGCTCGCTAACTCGATGCCTCTCCTGCATACTTACAGTGTCCGCCTCGCGACCGCTCAATGTCCCGCCGCCGCCGCCTTCACCGCACGGCAGCAACCTTCTCCACGACGCGCTCAACAAGCTCGAGAAGGCACGTCAGCTGACTGCACCGATTGGGGGAGCTGTAGTAGGATGAGAAGACGCAGCGAACGCTTCCTTTCTCCGCGGCGACCTTTCTGTGGAGAGGCCCTCGGCCTGGGAAGGAGTCGTCAGCTCGACTTTTTTGACGCACACCTCGCTGTGTACGTCCAGGGCTCTCGGCGGCTCGGGGGCAGCTGAAAGAATGCCAGACGCTGGGCGCTGAGGGAAATGAAGAGGAAGGGCCCGACTCGCCTACGAACATCGTTCTCCGCCCCTTGGGGGAAAAGCGTGAGTGGAAGGGACGCAGAGCACAGCTACACAGCGCGTCTGAGTTGCTCAGAAGACCGCCACGAGCGATGAGCGAGCTGCAGTCGCCTCCTGTGCCGTCCTCGTTCACTCTTGCCCTGCTTCTGCTCCTCCGCTGCGCCTACACCGCTCGAGACGCCCCTCACCATCTCCTGACCACTATGTTCGACCGCCTACCCGACAGCGCCATCCGCTCCATCCTCTCCTTCACCCTCCCTATCTCCCTCCGCCGCGCCTCCATCCCCAACCGCTACAACGCCCTCCTCGCCTATTCGCGCGTCTGCCGCAGCGTCGCCAGGATCGCACAGCAGCTTCTCTACTCCCATCTCGATCTCGAGAGCCGCGGCGCCGTCGACGAGTTCTGCAACGCTGTCGACAACAGCCCGAGTGCGAGAAGGCTCGCGTTCACCTACACGCGCTCGATGAGGATCAACGGCCCGCAGACGGACGACGACAGACGGTACGAGATACTGGAGACGCAATTCGACCGCCTGTTCCGCCGCACGCCCGGGGTCACCGCTCTTCACCTCGAGTGGGTCTGGGTCGACCCGCTGGTCGTGGGGCTACTGCAAGGTGCGCTATCTCTTCCTCTCCCGTTCGTTGCCTGTTACTGATCAGGCAGCTTCCAGGTCTGCGCTCTCTGCACCTCCAGGACACCTGCCTCGTCTACACCCCTTCCGGCAGCTCGAAGCAGCAGGCGAAACTTTCTTTTCCGGCCGAGGTTGAGCCCGAAGCGTGATACTTCCCGATGCTCACACACCTCTCCATCAATGTCGTCCGCTTCCACTACAAAGACGAGGAGGACAGGCTCCTAGACCTCCAACACGTCCTCCGTCCCTCTTCCCTCCCCTCTCTGCGCTCCCTCGCTTTCACCTGGACGACCCGCTCGTCGAAAGCGGAGTTCCACCGTCTAGCGCCGCAGCTAACGAGCCTCTGGCTCAAGCGCAAGTATCTTCCGAAATCGAAGCAGTACCGCCAGCGAGGCGATGACCTGCCCGACCTTCCGGCAGCGGACCTCGCCTGCTGCTCTGCCCAGCTCAAGCACCTCTCTGTCGACCTCTACCGCCGCGAGTCGGACCTGAAGGCGCTCAAAGATCTCGGTACCGTGTTTTCTCCGAACCACCTTCAGCAGAACCAGCCCATCTCGCTCCGCACCTTCCGCCTTTCCTCCCCGCACCCAGTCAACGCCGAGCGCCTTCTCCTCTCTTCGACCCTTCCCTACCTCCAGCACCTACGCGGCCTCGTCGTCGTCGACGTCTCCGACTTTCCGGTCGAGCGCGTTCTCGGCGAGGCGGCGGGGAGAGAGGCGACTAAGGAGTACTGCGCCGCCGCGGGGATCAAGCTTGCCGAGTGGGAATGCGCGGACGAGGAGGAGAGCGGTGAAGAGGGGGACCGGAGGGAAGGCTTCGTGAGGCAGGAGTGGATGGAGAAGGTGTGGAGGATGTGGTGCTCACGGATCGACGACGAGGTCAGGCGTCAGGAGCATAGGGCGGAGCGCGCATCAAGGAGGGCACGGCATCAATGAAGGCTCGAGAAGCGGGAGCTTGAATGAGGTGCGCCTTCTCTTTCTCCCTTTTCTTCGTTCCTTTTCTTCCTTTTCAACTCTCTTCTCGCTTACTCTTCATTCTCCCAGCACAGATACGGTACGCAGAGCGACCCGCAACGTCCCTGAGTCGTCTTGTCTCGCTCAATGGGCCACCGCGACCGCCTCGCCGCCGCTCCGACCCACCACTCTCTGCGTTGCGTCCGCTTCTCTAGCCTCCGCCTCCGCTTCCGCTTTGCTTCCCACAAGCCCTAGCAGCACCAGGCGACGGGCATGGGGCTGCAGTTGCTGGGGAACGGCCGGAAACGCCCTCGATAGCTCAGTTGGAAGAGCGTGAGACTGTAATCGTTCCTCGTCGACTACCGCAAGCCTGCGTCGATCATCTCAAGGCCGCCGGTTCGACCCCGGCTCGGGGGACTGCTCTTTTGGGCCGCCGGAGGACGTTACCGTCGTCTGGAGGGCCGGAGAACGGCGTTGAAGCGAGTTTTTCGATTCCTGGTCTTCTCGCCCTTTCCCGCGGTCGCTTGCTCCTCCAGAGCATCCCCAGAGGACCCTACTACTCGTAGCGTGTCGCTTCTACCTTCTGGAGTCGAGGAGAGCGCTACAACGCGGCGCCTCGTCCTTCCTGGCCTTGTCCCGCCTTTTCTTCGCCTTTTCTTTCGACCCGGCGCCTCTCCCGCTCCTCCCGCTCCTCCCGCTTGCTCCCTGCTCGACTAGGTCTCGTCTCCCGCCGCTCAGCTGCACTAGCTGCACAGGGAGAGGCTCAAGCAGCGGAGCGCTGCACTCTCCGGCCGTCCTCGAAGTAGGCTCCGACCTCGTCTTCCGCTCTTTCGGAGTCCGCGCACGCGGAAAAGACGAAGAGGCGAGCGAGGGGAGTGCGTGCGAGTTGCGCGAGCGGTACAAGACAACAACGAGGGATAAGAGAATGCTACCAAAAGAGACAGCTCTAGGGAACCGAGTGAACCACGGAAAGAGAGGAGAGGAGAGAGGGGCAAAGAAGCCGTCTAGTCGTAACGACGCTGGCGCGCGGGACGGTCGCGGTCACGTCCCTCGAACCCACCGCTGCGCCCCTTGAAGCCGCCGCCGCGGCCCTCGTATCCGCCGCCACGGCCCTCGTCGTCCCTCCTCCGCGCGTTCTTGCTGCCCTTGTACCCCCTCCCCTCCCACGCGCTGCTGCCTGCCTCGTCAGCGTACCGCGTCCTGCGCGCCCGGTGGCGGTTCTTCGTCCGGCCGTCGTTCATGCCGAGCTTGCGCAGGAACTCGTCCGACACGAACGGCTCGTCCTCGAGGCCCATGCCCTCGGTCGACCACTTCTTGAGCCCGGTGAGGACGACGTCCTTGGTCGTGCGGAGCTCGTGCGCCTTGTTGATGTAGTAGCCGAGGAGGGACGCGAAGGTCTCGCTGACGGAGAGCTTGTCGAGGGTCGGGAGGACGTTCGTCTTGAGCGACTCGTCTATCGACTCGAGGCGGGGAGAGAGGGGAGAGACGATGGTGGCGGGGCGGCGGGCAAGACGGACGGCGTTGCGGCCACCGCGAGCGGGACGGGTCGGAGGAGCGACGACGGCCACATCTGCGACCTCGGTAGGGTTGGCGTCCCACTCGGCGGCAGCGGCAGCGACGGCAGCCTTCGTGTCGTTGACGGTGCAGGGCTTGAGCGGAATGTCATTGAGCTGCCACGAAACGAAGCCGCTCTCCCAGGGAAGGAGGACGAGGTCGCCGCGGCCCTTCTTGCCGGCGCGCCCAGTGCGGCCGACGCGGTGGATGTACAGGTCGCGCGAGCCGGGAACGCCGACCTGGATGACGCGGGTGACGCCCGGGTAGTCGACGCCGCGGGCGGAGACATCCGAGGTGACGAGGATCGAGTAGCCCGACTTGGCCTGGCGGAAGAGGTCGGAAGCGCGAGTGCGCTGCTCCTGCGACTTCTTCGAGTGGATCTCGACGACGAGGGTGTCGCGCGCCCAAGGAAGGTGGTTCTTCATGGAGGAGAGGACGAGGGAGAAGAGCTGGGTCATGCGAGTGGTGGGGAGGAAGACGACCGCCTTGCCGCCGCCGATGCCGCCGTTCTTCGCCGCTTCCTGGAGGTACTGCAGCTGGTCCTCGGCGAGGAGACGAACGACGTGGGCGAGCTGGTCGGCGGCGGTGGGGAGGATGGTGTGGTACTGGGGAATGTGGAGGTGGGTGTCGACCTCGTCGGCGGGGACGGTGTCGATGTAGGTGTGGTCGGTCTTGAGGCTCTTGCGTGCGATCTCGCGGATCTGCTTCGAGACGGTGGCGGAGAAGAGGAAGGTCTGGCGTGAGGTCTTTTCGGGGAGGTGGGAGGTAACGGTGGCGATGTCGTCGGAGAAGCCCATATCGAGGAGCGTGTCGGCCTCGTCGAGGATGAGCAGGCGGGTGTTGGCGAGCGACTTGCGGATCATCGACTCGGACTCGAGGAGGTCGACGCAGCGGCCCGGGGTCGCGACGACGATGTCGTTACTCGGGCTGCGGTGCCACTCGCGGAGCTGCTGGCTCTTCGACGCACCGCCGACGAGCAGACGGACACCAAATTGCGGCAGGTGCGTCGTGAGCGCAATCGCCTCGTTCGCGATCTGGGTCGCTAGCTCGCGAGTCGGGGAGAGGACGAGGGCGCCGACAGTCGACTTGGCGTACGAGGCGAGCGCCTTCTTGACGTCCTGGCCGCTCGCGCTTGGGTTCTCGCGCTTGTACGTCTCGAGGAACGACTCGAGACTGCGCAGCCGACCCTCGAGCGCCGGGATGAGGAAGCCCAGCGTCTTGCCTGTTCCCGTCTTGGCCCGCACGAGCAGGTCGCGCGCCTGGACGACCTCGTCAGGCGTTTCCGATGCTTGAGGAGAGCCGGCGAGGTCGGGAAGGAGGGAAAGAACGGCGGCCTGGACGTCGGTCATGTTCTCGTACTGGAAAGGCCTGAGCCGAGGTGAGAGATCAGCTTCCTCCCGCTTGGGCTTAAAAGATGGGACGCACTTCTGGGTGACGGCGCGGTAGACGGGAGCGTGGAGAGCGGCCTTGATCGACTCGTACGTGCGAGGCTGCTTCGGCACCGTCTCCGCTGCTGTGGCTGGTGTTGCTCCCTCGACGGCATCGGGGCGGATGGCGGAGGTGTGGAAGGCGTAGCGGGGCGTCTGAAGCGTGCTCAGAGCTGCATGCGCAAGGTCTGAATGAGTGTGGAGAGCTGGCGCGAGGAGGAGAAGGTGAACGGACCTTGAGGGAGACGAAAAGCGACGGGAGCAGCTGTCAGTGCCCGGACGGGCAGGCAGGCAGTCGGACGAGCTGCTGCGCGCAGCGAGACACGAGCCAGGCGGTACATAGCGGACGGAGCGAGAGCAGCCACTCGAGGCGAAGGCGCGGCGCGGAAACGACCAAGTCCGAACCTCCCAAGCTCAACTTGCGCTCTCCCGCTGAGGGCAGGCGAGGGAGTCCAGCTGGTAGAGAGGGCGCTGGGAACCACCCTGAGGCGAACGAGCAGCAAAAAGAGGGATGAGGGGGCCGGGAAAGGGCCACAATGTCGAGGAAGAAAAAGAACTGATCGCACCCAGGTTTGAACTGAGGACCTTATCCGAACACTAGGTGTTAAGGATACGTGATGACCAACTACACCATGCAACCGTTGTTGAGGTGCAAGGCGAACATAGCAGTTATATGGCGCAACTGGGTTGCGAGGAGGAAGAGCGAAGGGAGCGTCATCTCGCCGCTACCATTCACTCCGGCCGCACTGCTGCTTCGCGCAGGTAGTCGAGCGCTTCCATCCGACCATACATACTGCCTACAGCTCGCCGCGCCGGAAGCCCTCAGACGCTCGCTCCGCCCTTCCACTCCCGCCCTCCTCCGCTCGACTTCCGGTCTCCACTCCTTCCCCGGCAATGCTTCGCAGGCGCCGCCGCCGCACCTGAACACTACTCCTTATCCTTCGCGACTACTGCTGCCAGCGCGACCTGCCCCTCGCCACCGCTCGCCTTCCTCGCTCTCGACTCCACCCCTCCAGCATGACCGTCGTTCCTCGTCCGCTCACGCCCGCTGAGATCCGCCACGCCTGCCGCACCGGCACCTGGACCGAGCCCTCGACTGCCGGCTTTGCTCCGGGCCACGTTCAGGCCAACCTCATCATCCTCCCCGAGAAGTACGCCGCCAACTTCCGCAACCTCTGCGCGCGCAACCCGGTCCCGTGCCCTCTCCTTGGCGAGACCAAGCCGGGCGACCCGACGGTGCCGCCTCACCTTGCCAAGGACGCCGACATCCGGACGGACGCGCCGCGGTATACGGTCTACAAGCACGGCAAGCTCGTCGAGAGCAAGGGCAACCTCGTCGACGAATGGAAGGAGGACAGCGTCGGGTTCTTCATCGGGTGCTCGTACTCGTTCGAGTCGGCGCTCACGGAGGCAGGCTTGACGCCGCGCCAGATCGAGCTCGGCAGGAACGTACCCATGTGTGCGTTCTCTCTCCCTGCCTTTCCTCCATGCCTTCCTGACGTTCCTTCTTCCTGCAGACAAGACCACCGTCCCGCTCTGCGCTGCCGGCTCCCTCGGCGGCCGCATGGTCGTCTCGATGCGCCCCTACCCGGCCGACCAAATCGACCTCGCCCGCTCGACCACGCGCCCCTTCGTCCGCGCGCACGGCGAGCCCGTCGCGTGGGGCTTCGACGGCATGAAGGCGCTCGGGATCGACGACGCGACGGGTGAGAAGCCCGACTTTGGCGACGCGAGCGAGATCCGGGATGGCGAAGCGCCGGTGTACTGGGCCTGCGGCGTGACAGTGCGCTCGCTCCTTCTCTCCTTTCTCTTCCTCCCGCTGAGCTCCTCTCCGCTTGCAGCCTCAGCTGGCCGTCATGGACAGCAAGCTGCCGGAGCTCGTGCTCGGCCACGCTCCAGGCCACATGCTTGTCCTCGACATGAAGGACGAGGACGTCTGCGTTTAGGTCTTGATTCATTCGTACTTTTGTTGTCTGTATCCAGCTCTGTTCGTTCTCCTCTTCGCTCGTCGCGCCTGTCTCCGGGAAGCGCGAGCCGGAAGAAAAGGGAGGGAGAGATCGGGACGAGAGAGACTGAGTTGACTAGCTACGCTCGCCTCTCTCTCCCTCTCTCCAATGGAGTGGAAGCAGGTCGGAATGTGAGCCTCACAGAGGAGAAGCGCGGCGGAAGAAGACGCTTTTCATGTCTTGCTCCGGAACTTCCTCCTTTTTTCCTTCTCCCCTGACGACGGAAGGACGGACGACGACTGGCAATACATAGGCAGACAACGACTGATACGAGGTTCGACAACGGCACGAGAGGAAAACATAACTTGAGGGAAAAAAACCGGGAACCTCCTCTTCCTCCCTTTCCTCCTCTTCTTCCCCTCCTCTACCACACATACTTGAAGCTCCAGTGGCGGTCGCCGGTGACGCCAGCAGCGTCCTGCGCGCGCTTCTCCTCCTCGGTCATGGCGAGCTTGCGGGCGTTGCGCGACCGGATGATGTAGACCTCGACGGTGAGGAAGAAGAGGGCGAAAACGCCGGCGCCGAGGGAGACGGCGTGTCCGAGGCGGTAGTTCGGGATGTCCTTGCTTCGATAGATCTGTCCTGAGATTATACCGCCTGCATTACCCATAAACTGCTGCAAGCCGATGGCGGTGGATCGCTTGCGGATTCCTGAGGGTTCCGAGGCGCAAAATGGGCGCGCAGAAGGTGTGCAGAGGGGTGCAGGAT
>JAQJIZ010000084.1:0-71336 GCA_029873605.1 Rhodosporidiobolus sp. SP3-3/4
GGTCGTAACTAAGCAGAACGAGAGAGAGGATCCTATCCACGGGTATAGAGGCGTAGAACGAGGGGGAAGAGAAACAGAACAACCCGACCTCGCTCGCCTTCCCAACTTCCTTCTCCTCACCCACCAACTCCCGTCTCTCCCAACATCTGCTCCCACAGATTGCTGGCGGCACCATTGCGGGCTGGATTTTGCAGTTCCTCAGCCGCCTGCTTTCCATGCCATCTGGCCTGGTGTTACGTACACCTGCTTTCCAGGCCTCCGCCTCTTCTTGCTCTTTGACTGACCTCTTCTTTGCTGGTCTGCACCCTCAGCTGACAGCTCAGCAACAAGGGCAGTTTGGCGTCGGTGCAAATTGAGGCAATAGCGGGCTTGCACATTGGCACCTCAGACAACTGCTCTGACTATGGCCTCGTCAGCACGATTCTCATCTGCGTTGTTGCCAGCTGGCTCATGGGCTGCTGCTTCCTTGGCGCCAAGGACCATGGTGCGCACTTTGAGCGTGGCCAGGCCGCCTTTAAGGAAGGTGCTGGGAAATGACGAGCTTGAGGAGCGTGCGTCCGCTTCGTCCTTCTCTCCAGGGTCCTCTATGATTGATGCCTTTCTCCCTCACAGTTGGTGACCATGCCGGCCCTCTTCACAACATCAACGACACTGAGAAGGGGGCTGAGGGCAAGGGTGAGGTGAACCACTGCAAGACAAACACCGCGAGCTACAACAGCACACCTGAGTCTCAAGCCTTTACTTGACAAGGAGACCAAGCCGGAAGGAGCGGCAACTCGGGTTCATGTTTTTCGTAGCCTCAGCTGTCTTTCTGCTCCGGCACGGGAAGAGCAGATGGAAAGGAGGAAGAAAAGCAAGACAAGGCTTTGCACGATACCCCAAGCAGGAAGCTGCTCACTGCGGTAGTATGTGATAACACAATAGAACAGCCACAGTAACGGAGCCAAGCGGACGGGCAAAGTCAATTTCAGGTCGAGGCAAGGTCGAGGGCACGAACAAGAAAAAGGCAGCGAAGTGAGTCTGCCACTGTAGGCACTCGTGCCGCTTCTGATTCCATATATAGCAAGTACCAGAAAGCATGGCTATACGTACTGTGGACCTCCCAAGCGGCGGGGAGGAACACTGACGACCGGCTGAGTGGGGCCAAGGAAACCGTGCAAAGGGTTGCGTTCCGCTGTTCTTTCTTGCCCGAGTGTCCTTGTGAGCCTCTGGCTCGTCATCCTCCTCATACTCTTCGGGTCCTGGCTACACCGCCTGAAGGCCTGGCCGAGCTGCTCTCTCCCTCGCTCGTTTTTTCCGTCCCTCTCTCCCAGGTTTGATCCGGGAAAAGCGTCCTTGCAGCGCAGCACGACCTAAAGACACAAGAGAGGAGTTACGCAGCTATAGCTTTGAGGCCGCGGTACGACATACAGCAGCGACGGGAGAGAAGGCAGGGGAGACGGTTGTAAGCTATGCTATGAAGCGACAGGAAGAACGCTAGGCGCAGCCCGTTGCTGAGAGACGGTTCTTGGGGAAATTGCCGGGGAAAGTCGTGATGTTGGGGCTGGGAGGAAAAGCATCAGCGGAGGGAAAGGGAAAGAAAATGCGAGCAAGAGAAAGCGAGGCGGGCTCGACGCACTTGGTGTACAGCTCAAGGTGACGGGAGATGTATTCGGCGGTCGCTGCACGATGGCAGGGGTCAGGCAGGGGCGAAAAGGGGAAAAAGCAGGGCAACGTACGATAGTCGGACGGATCGCAGCCGACGTTCTCCTGCCCGTCCTTCTGGTAGACGCGGACATAGTCGATGCGGAAGGTGCCCGGGAACCGGATGACAGCCCAGTCCGGCGACTGGAAGGGAGGGCGGGATTAGCACTAGCAAGGAGAGAAAGGCAGAAGAAACCGGGACAAGGGGAGTAAAGGAGATTACGCACCTGGAAAGCGTTCGAGATGGCAAGGTTGAGATTGATGCTCATGGGCTCGACGCTGACGAGGCGCTGGCCAATCTCGGTCTGGTCGTTCGGACCCATCGCGGCGGCGGTGATCTGCCAGCTGGGCGTGCCGTTGATTGCCCAGGTGATCTTGCCGTCGGCGCCGGGCTCGTATTCGAAGGCTGTGGAGGAGCGAGGTCAGTTAGCGGGAGGAGACTGGAGAGGAGAGACGGAAGAAGTGAAGGAGAGGGTGAGAAAAACAGGAAAGAGCAGGGAACGCACAGAACGTCGAGTATCCCCTCCCTTCGTAGCTGGTCGCGTCGGTGAGCGTGATGAGCGACGCCGACTCTTGGTGCACCGACCCCGTAAATAGGTTCTGGACCGTCTTGTTCGAGTCGTAGATGGTGTGCGCGCCGGAGGTCGTGTTGTCCCATTGGTAGTGATCGTCCATGGGAGCGAACTGAATGGACTGCGACGTCGAGCCAGTGCCGCGCCAGTCGACTTGCCTGCAAGGAGGAGGAGGAGATCCGTACCGCTGGCGGAAGAGAGAGAGGAAGGCGAAAAACGCACTGCTCCGTCACGTCGATCTCGGGCGCGCCGCGACCGACGCCGACGTTCGGTCCCTATAGGTGAGTGGTAAGAAGAGAGAAGGGGGAAAGAAAAGAAAGAAGCGAAACGAACCGGGTGATCTTCGCCTTCGCAGGTACAGGCTGAAACGCGCTGCCCGGGCAGCTGTGAAAGGAACGCTTACATCAGTCGCAGCTACGGTTCGTACAAGAGAGAGGAGAACGTACCCACGAGAGAGACCCGCCATAGTCCCGCGAGCCGGTTGTCCTCGCCGCCGTCGGGGAAGTCCCGTTCGGCCAGGTCTGGTTCGGAAGGGTGCCAACGTCGCAGCTGGTGTAGGAGTAGGGCCACATGCCGTCTGTGTGTAGAGGAAAGGTCGTTGAGGGGAAAAAGGAGGGGGGCGGACGACAAGGGAGAATGACGGGAGAGAACGACATCAAGGAGGCGGAACGTACGGTTGCTCGCGCCGTAACCCGCGCGTCCAAGGTTGCCCATCGTCCAGACGCCGGGCCAGTAGCCCATCGCGGTCGAAGTGCCGGGGAAGCTGAGGTTGACCTCGATCCGACCGCCGGTGAAGCAGAACTTGTTCCTGTGGGGTCGAACGGCGGGGGTCAGCATAGGGATAAGTAAGATAAAAGGGAAGGAGACGTACCAGGACTGCAGCATGCCCGAGCGGAAGTTGAGGTTGTGAATCTGCTCCTGGCTGAGCGTGATCTCGAGGTCGCCGTCCTTGGTCGTGATCGCGTCGGGGTCGTACCACTCGTAGTCCTGAGTCGCCCAGTAGTGGAGGCTGCTCGACGGGCGGGGGGAAAGGCGCGGGGAAGGCCAAGTTAGCTCGAGTGTAAAGGGGAAAAAGAGAAAGAAGCGAGACGTACTCGACCGCCTCCCAGTACGGGTCGTCGCCGGGCCAGAAGGTGCGGCCGTCGACGTTGAACTACGGGAAGGGAGCAGGAAAGTAAGTCGGGGGAAGAAGGAGCGAAAGGGCAATCTTGCCAGCTCACCTCGTCCGAGAAAACCAGGCTCATCTTGTCGCCATCGTGGCTCGTGATGGTGTAGGCGTCGTGCGGCGTGTCCTCGTCGATGAGGGTAGGAAGGTTCGGGATGAGCGGGATCTGGTTCGTGCCGTTCGTGCCGCCGAGGCCGAATCCCAGGTCGGTGCGGCCGCCATGCTCCGCCGTGCGCCAGGAGCCGAGGATACCGTAGCGCATGCTGCGGAGTAGAGAAGGGTGAGCGCAGAAGGGGGGGACAGGGAACAGGAAGCACCGCACACCGGCCAGCCAAGGAACAGCCCGAGGACGACAAGGACCACGACGGTGAGCGAGAACGTGTCGGCGACGGTGCTCAAGGTCGCCCTCCTCCAGCTGCGCTTGTCGAAGTAGGCGTCGAGCGCCGCGTCCGGCTCGTGGACAAAATCGTCGACGTCCTTGCCCGGCTCCTCCCAGAGGAAGCGGGTGTACTGAGGCGCGCTAGGTCCGCCGACGCTGGGAAGGCCGAGCTGGCTGCGACGGATGCCCTCCGCGCTGTAGGCCGCGCCGGCGAGGGAAGGGGAACTCGGAGTCGAGAGCGTCGACGGGTCCTCCGTCGGCGGGTTGTGCGTGCTGAAGACCTCGCCGCCTTCGCTCTCCATGAGCGCGACGCCCAGCGACGACGACGAGGCGTGCTTGCGGTTGGAGTAGGGAAGACGGGGGAGCTCGAGCACCGAGTCGCTGGGCGAGCGGGTCGGGGTTGTCACGGAGTAGGAAGAGGGCGAGCTGAGAACGTCGATGGCGACGTCGGAGGAGGACATGTGCGAGCCGCGACGACTGAAGAGAGGAGAGGGAGTTGCGCTCGAGATTGACTGGGGGCGAGGGTAGGGACCGTAGTCAGAGCCAATCTCGCCCGCCTGGATGGCTGAGAAGGAGAAAAAGGTCAGTCAAGGTCGCGGGGAGGTTGGAGGACAGAGCGTACCGCGAGCGGCATCACCCAGAGGCGTCAGGGAAGCATCGCTGTTTGACCTCGGAACGCCCAGCAGGCCACCAGCACCGCCAAAGATGCTGCTCCTCGAGAACCTGAAGAGGGGCGAGGTAGGCTGGTAGCTGCCGCGCCTCGCTTCGCCGACGGTCGGAACAGTGGCGTCGGAGAGGTGCTCGTGGAGGAAAGGACGGGTAGCGCTGGGCGGAGCAGGACTGAGTTGCGAGGTGGTTGGCGAGACGGGGAGGAGGGGAGAAGAGCCCGGAGGAGCAGGCGCTTCGTCGGAGCTCGTCGACGACATCCTTGAGGGCTTCTGAGGACAATCGAACGCCTGCGAAGTGGGCAGGTGAGCGACATGCAGCGGGAGGCAAGCTGAAAAGGCAGTAGGACGAACCGAGACGACGGACGGCGGGAAGCACGGGTATGTGCAGGATACGGGCTCTCGAGGCGTAGATGCACGTCCAAGAGAGTCTGAGCCAAGTCCGGAAGCGGGAAAGGCGAGCGATGGATGCGGAAGAGGGAGAGTAAGGGGGATGCCCCTGCCTGTAAGGCGGTGCTGCAAAACTCGCTCACCTCCCTTCGCTCTTCCGGACAAAGCTGCGAGAGATCAGAAGGTCTACGACAGCGAGAACCGCCGCGAAAGATACCCTCCGACGGTCTATTCTCCTTTTCCGGCCGCCCTCTTGACCTCACCCAGCGAGACCTCCTGCACCCACCCCGGCGTTTCTGTCAGGACCTCGACCGTCCCCTTTCCCGCAGCGTCCTGTACCGCCAGGGCAAGCCAGTACGACTCTGATGCCCCGCCTTTCTCGGGCCGCACCTGCAGCTCGACGAGCGAGAAGCGCCATCCGCAGGCAGGCTGGCCGTCGAGAAGGGCTCGACCGGCCGAATGAGCGCTGGGAGAATGTGGCGGGAGAGGCTCAGAACGGCCGAGGCGGAACTCGAGGCGCTGCAGGTCGAAGTGCAGCCCGTCGCCGGTGGCTTTGGTGAAGGCTTCTTTGAGGGTCCAGAGAGCGAGGACGTAGCGGAGCTTGTCGGTCTCGCGAGGCAGGGCGGCGAGATCGGAGCGCTCGTTCGGGGTGAGCTGTCGGGGGAACACCATGTGAGCGCGAAGAAGGACGGCGGAGAGGATGAAGGCGTACTTGCTCGCCGATGCCGTCAACAAACTCGTCCACACAGCTACCCTCCCACGGGTTGCGGATCCGCATGACGTCGACTCCGACCCTCGACGGGGCATCGGTCTCGGAAGCGAGAGAGGCGACGGCAACTAGGTCTGCATCGTGCGAGACGTTGTAGTCGAGAAGCGGGAGTGTGGCAGTAGCTGTACTGGGGCAGACCTGCACAGTAAGAAAATCAGCAGGCTTTTAGGAAGAGAAGAGCGGGAGAAACGCACGAGGTAAGGGCGGCCCTTTTCGCTCCGAGCGAAGGCAACAGATGCCCAGCTGAGCGAGAGTCGCGCTACCGCAACGTAGCGAGCGAGCAGTCGGCCGACGAGACAGCCTTGTAGATCCAGGAAGTCAGCGCTACCTCGGGGGAGAGAGAAGAGAAGACGCACGACGAGCGTCTCGCAAGAAGCGGTACTTGGCGACGTCAGCGCGCGCTTTCTCGTCCACCGAGTCGAGCAGCGGGTCAAGGGAAGTATGGGGTGCCAACGAGTCGCTCTCTGGGCCATTCGGAAAGCACAGGCTGACGCGGAGGAGGTGGACTTGGATGGTCGGAGGAAGGTGGGGCTGAGGAAGGGCGACGACGGTCAGCAGACGCCAACAAAGGTGACGCAGAGCAAGAACGCACCATGCTGGCCATGTCAGGTGCAATTGCGAGGCGCTTGAGGCTTGAAACAGGCAGCCCTCGACATCCCGCCGGGAGCAAGTTGGACGAAGCAGGAGGCGGTACGCTCGCTTGGGGCGCCGTTCGAGGTGGGTAAGGGCGTGGTCTAACTGCTGAATGAAGGTGTCCGAGCAGTCTTGGCTTTAACTGAGCAGTAGCGAGTGGGTGGTCGAAGGCGAAAGAAGTGCTTCCTCCTCTTGCCCTCTTTTCGCGTCCTCTGCTCTTGCTGCCGACTCTTTGACAGCATGGACGCGCTCACCAACACTCTGCGGCCGCTCACCGATTGCTTCCTCACCGTCCGCATCATCAAATCGTTCGAGTTCCGCACCACCAAGAACCTCCTCCTTCCTCACGTCGACGTGACCACCACCACAGTTGGCCAGCTCAAGGACATCTGTAGGGAGCGTACGTGTCCTTCTCGACGTCCTGCACCGTCCCAATCAGGCAATTGACGCACCTTGAGCGAACAGAGGTCAAGACGGCGGCAGGATTCAAGCCTTACCGGACGGTCGAGCTGGGTGAGTCGTTGGTCTTTCCCTCTGAGGTCTTTGAGGCTGACATCTTCCGTCGGGTAGACACGCTCAAGCTGTACACGAAGGCTCACGGCGCCAAGGTCCGCATTTTCCGGCCTTTCCTGCCCATCTGAAGCCATCTCGATCGAGCTGCACGATACTGACGGGTCCGTACGGTGCAGACGACCAACCTCATTATCAACCTCGAGCACGACGACGACATCCTGCGGGACGACTCGGCCACGCTCCAGTCTGTCGGCATCGGTTCGTCTGCTTTTCTCCTCGCCCTTCACCTCCACAGTGATCGCGCATACACACGACCACTGACGTCTGCTCTTGCAGAGAACGAGGCCGAGATCTCCTTCTTCAACGGCGAGCTGTACGAGGCGTTCAAGGCCAACCCGGTCCAGAACTGGTAGAGCCACCTCGCCGGCGGCATAGACGGTCTCGAGGGCTAATCGCAGGACTCTACTACTACGGTTGTTGTAACGATACTATCGCATCAGCAGGGTAATATTCGGGACGGGTGAGGTGGACTTGCCCTGTTTGTCCTGGTGAGCACGTCGCTTGCTTTTCTCGCTCACATCACTCCCTCGCGACCACCTCCTTGCACGATTACTTCCCACGCCTCTTAAGCTGCGGCCGCCGCCACACTCGCTCGACCCCGACTGTCAACGGCTCGCCCCTCTTCGCCCGCTCGACCCCCTCATAATCCGCCAGTCCCCCTTTGTCCACCCGTCGCCGAATAATCTCAACCTCCTCCCAACGCCCGGTGCTCGCCACGTCTCAAGCGTCCCGACTCTGCGTCGCCCTCCTTGGCGCTGGGTCCGCTAGGTATCCTGGTTTCTTCTCTTCCCGTCCCTGCTTCTCCAGCCGGCTGTGCCGCTTCCTTTCGTTCCATCTTCATCCATTTCTCCTCCGTTCCTCGTGGGCCAGGTCGACATGCGCTCCGCCTCTCTCCTCCCGCTGGCCGGGCTCACCCTCCTCGCCGCCACCGACATGGTTTCGGCATCAAGCCACTGCCACCGGCGCCGCCATCGCCAGAGCAGCGCCGTCGCCGCTTCATCTGCAGCGCTCAAACTCGACGCGACGAGCGCTGCGAAGAAGGCCACGACAACGAGTGCCAGGGTTGCGGCGACGAAGTCGGAGGAGGGCAAGTACGCAGCGAGCGCGACCGCCTCGAGCGCCACCGCTTCTTCCACGTCGAGCCACAAGCTCCTGAAAGACTACACCGGCCAGAGCTTCTTCGACTCTTTCTACATCAACAACGTTCGTTCACCTTTTCCGTCTCTCCTCTTCCTCCCTGACCATCTCGCCTCCCTCTGCAGATCTCCGACCCGACTTTGGGCAGCGTCTCCTACGTTTCCTCGGACGACGCTTGGTCGATGGGCCTCGTCTCGGTCACAAAGGGCAACACCGTTCGGCTCGGGATCGAGAGCGACAGCTGGCTCGGAAGCGGCGTGGCGCGTCCGAGTGTGCGGGTGGAGGGGACGGACTACTTCAACGAGGGGTTGTTCATCGCCGACCTCAAGCATGTGCCGGTCGGGTGTTCGCTAGTGCGTAGCCTCTCTTTCTTCTTCCCGTTTTCCTGGCCGCGTCGCTTGCCACGCCTTTCGCGTCTGGCGCGATTTGCTGACATTGCGCTCCTCCTCCTGACACAGTGGCCTGCTTTCTGGCTTCTCGGCAATGATTGGCCTAGTAACGGTGCGCCGTTTCCTCCTCCTGCAGCACCAGCTCATGCTAACCTCGTCTCCTGCTCACAATGCAGGCGAGGTGAGCCCTCAATCCATCCGTGTAGTCTCCTCTCTTCTCGCTGATCACCTCGCGGCCTGCAGATTGACATTTTCGAGGGCGTCAACGAGGCGGTCCGTTTTCTCTTCTCCCCCCTGCCTCGCTTTCTGCTCCGCTCACCTCTCCTCGTCTCGACAGACCTACAACACCTACACGCTTCACACTAACCAAGGCTGCTACCTCGACACGAGCCTGAAGTACACCTCGGACGGCTCGTCCTCCTCCTCGGACTGCTACGCCTAGCGGCTCGTCCGCCGGCTGCGGCGTCCTGGATCACACCGCCTCGTCCTTCGGCAAGGGCTTCAACGACGCTGGCGGTGGCGTCTTTGCGATCAAGTGGTCCCAGAGGGAGGGGATCAGCATCTGGCACTTCGCGAGGGACAAGATCCCGGGCGACGTGACGAGTGGCAGCCCCGAGCCGAGTGGGTGGGGGACGCCGCAGGCGAGGTTCGGGAGCGGGACGTGCGACATCGCGAACTACTTCAAGCGGATGTGGATGATTTTCGTACGTTCCGTCTTCCTCTTGCTCTTCTCCTCCGTACCGGACAGCACCTTCTCGTCCTCCTCCCGGCCCTTTTCCTCTTCCTGATCTTTACTGACCCCCCCTTCTTTGACTCCACAGGACATCACGTACGCTGCCTTCCTCTCTTGCCCCAGCCTCCCTTCGTCCACTTCCCCCTCTCTCCCTTCATCCCTTCCCGCTCCTCCCGCTGACTCCCTCCTTCGCCGTCCCCCGTGCCGCCTACAGCACCTGCGGCGTCTGGGCCGGCGACGCGGGCGTCTGGGCCGACCCGTCGAACGCGGCGTGCTCGGCCAAGTACGCGACCTGCCAGGACGCCGTCGCCGACCCGGACAACATGGGCGAGGGGTACTTCGAGATCAACTCGATCAAGGGTGCGTCTTATCTGCCTAGCTCTCGGGACGAGAGAGGCGAGAGAAGGCGCGATCTGACCCGTTTTCGACCTTGGCAGTCTACTCCGTCTGAGCCTTCGACGCCGTCTTCCCCCTTTTCCCCAACTCGCGCACTGTCTCCTCATACACGCTCTCTACTCCGTATTGCCATCGCAAGCTGGACTTGCATCGCGGACTTCATTCTTTCTGCCGTCCTCTCTTCGGCCGCGAGAAAGCGTCTGTATCGTCAAGGAGTTTGTTCTTGGTACAAGCGGTCTAAGCACGAGCTGGTACGAACACTATGTACGTGATGAAAAGGGAAGGGACAAGACACGGCCTGAAGGGGATGCTGAAGTCAAACAAGAAGGGCGAGCGAGGGAGATCTAGTAGTGAGGCAACATGGGCGTGAGAAGGAGGGACGAGGCGGGTGCTGGTGCAGGGAAGCGTGTTGATGCGGTGCATGCTTGGACGTGGTGCGCAGGACGGAAGAGGGGAGAAAGGGGAGGGGCGCGTCGAGGCGGTCTAGGCGAGATGGGCGGGAGGGGGAAGAACGGCGGCCGCCAAGGGCTTATAGGTGTCGTCTTTCTAGGAGTGAAGTGCAGGAGTGAGCGTCTATGCAAGGATGCCGAGCGCGAACATGCTGAAGAGGCCGGCGGCGGCAAGGCGGGCGAGGTCGGAGCGGGTGAGGGCATGGGTGCCGACCGGGGCGGCGTTGCTGTGTCGTACAACAGCGTCAGTAACGCTGCACCCGTGAGCGTGAAGCAAGGGGAGGGCAGCTGGACGCCGAGAAGAAACCGCAAACGCACGTCCCAACGCTCCCGTTGCTCGTGACCCTGACCGTCAAGATCGCGACGATCCCGTCCGTAGCAATGCCGTGGTTGATCTGGCTCGTGCTGACGTTGGCAAAGTAGCCCGGCCCGCTAGCGTTCCGGACCGTGGTCGTGAAGGTGCGGTTCGTGAGGGGAGACTTGGTCCCGCCCGCGGCAGTCGCGGCGTTGACGACCCAGGCGCGGCCGAGGTCGTAGCTGTAGGAAGAAGATAGGTCAGACTCGTACAGGCCGGGAAAAAAAAGATAACAAGAAGGAAAAAGGGACGACAAAGAGGGAAAAAAGCAGGCAAACGCACCCATCGTCCACGATCCCATGCTGCAGCGTCAGGTTCTTCTCGTTGCTCGCGGCGAGGAACCACGCGCCCGAGTTGGCCTCGGTGCCGTTCTGGCGCCAGACGCGGTAGTGCGACCCGCCGTTGATCGTCTCCCAGCAGGTCCCGAGCGCGGGGTCGCCGTAGTTGTAACGGAGGAGGGTCGTTTGGTTGACTGCAGGTGGAAGGCGTCAGTAAGGGCTGGGAAAAGAAGGCAAAAAAGGGCAAGAACAGGACAGAAAAGAAAAGCGGGAAAAACGCACTTTCTCCCTTGCCGTCGCCCAGGTTTGCCGCCTGCCGCTCGCCGTCCGACTGCCCCAAGCACTCATGGGAGAACTCGATGCTCTCGCTCCAATCGAAGAACCCGTCGTCGGTCATGATCAACGGGTCCGACTCGGCGGAGACGACGACGTTGATGGGTTCGCCCAGACCGGCTGGGTACGTGTTGCGCGCGAGCTGTTTGGGGCGATTCGCAAGTTAGTCGCTGGTACAGGAAGAGGAGGTGCTGAGCGATGCGAGGGAGGGCAAGAAGGAGCGGGGTAGGGTCGATGGGGCCATGCGCTAGCTGCGATGAGGAGGAAGAAGAGGGTCCCCCGAGTCCTGGGTGTGCCTCCCTCCAACCCGCGCACGCCTCTCCGCCGTTCGCGTGCTCCCTGTTGCTGGTCCAAAACGACGCGCCGCCTGTACTGCCGCCCGCTTCGCTGACCAGTCCCGACCTGAATGAACGAAGAGGGGAGGGGCGGTGCTCACGGTGAGCCAGCTGCCGCCGTTGCTGGTAGGGTTGTAGTACCCGCCCTCGTCAACTGCGCGCTTGTCGAGGGTGCTCAGGGGCGATGCAGCGACTTGCAAGGCGAGCGAGGCGGCGAGGAGCACAGTGGCCGAAGTAGGCGAGGGAGCGGCACGAGATGAGCGACGGTAGACCATGGGCAGTGGGAGGGCGGCAGAGGGGTGGACGGGTGTCTATAGAATGGACGAGAGCAAGCAAGGAGACAGAAAGAGCGAGAGGACAAGCCACAAGGACGAGGACAAGGAAGAGCTTCGGCGACGAGCCAGCTGCTTCGGCCAGCCTGAGAAAAAGACACGGCCACACTTACGTAGCCAAACAGAAGGTCACGCGCCTCTTGAGTATGTTCGATCACCGCAAGAGACGCGAGAAGACGAGCGCATTGTCCTCTTCCGCTTCTCGAGGGGAAGACGAACAGCTCGCTCTTCTCACACTCGCTCTTCCGCCTTGCGAGGCCCGCTACCCTATTCTGCAGCTGCTCTACATCTCTCACACCCGTTCTCAACCACCAGCAGCCTCCCCATCTCGCGCACGCTCCTGGTGACCGCACCGTCCTCAACGCGCTCCACTCGCCCACCGATGTCGAGTTCAGCCGCACTGCACCGCCGAGGGGACAGCGTAGTCACCCAGAGGAGCACCGCCAGCCCGCGCAAGGGCGGTGCCCTCACAGACGACCGCTTAGGCGCGAGTGGGGGGAGGGGCCTCACCGGTACGCTCCCTTCTCGCCGCCCGGGCCACTACTAGAGCTGACGAGGACCACCACTGCAGGCTCAAGGTCCGGCAGCGGCGCCCCCGCCATCCCGACCAAGCTCGCCATCCGCGTCATCGCCGCCTGCCTCGCCCTCTTCCTCCTCCTCCACTACGCTCCCGCCCTCTTTGGCTCGTCCGGCCATGGCGACCTCGCCCACCAGCTCAAGGACCGCAAGGCCCGCATGGAGAACGCCGGAGAGAGCTGGATCCTCCCGAGGAAGTGGAGGGAGGCACACATCGAGGCGGGTGAGGGCGAGGTCACGGTCGGAGGCGAGACGCTGCCCGAGTGCAAGCGCGTCATGCTCTTCCGCTTCTCCAAGTGCGTGCTAGTCTCTCTCCCACTTCGCTGTTCCCCCTACCTCTCGTTCCGCAACGCCGTTTTCTTCCCCTCCTCCTTCCTCCCTTTCCCCTTTCTCCCATCCTCATGCCCCACCCGCTTTCCCTTTCCTTCAAGGCCAACCCCTCTGACTCCTTGTATTGCAGTACCCACGGCTTCTCCTCCGAGCTGCTGCACTACCTCCGCGCGCTCGTCATCTCGCAGAAGCTCGGGTACACCCTGCTCGCCGACGACAGCACTTGGAACTACGGCGCTTTGACGGACTACTTCCTTCCGCGTCTCGTCTACTGCCGCCCGCCGAAGGACTGGTTCGACCCGAGCAAAGCCGTCAAGGTCGGGACGAAGAGGTGGCAGGGCAAGGATCGCGTCTGGACGGGCAGGGAGCGCGAGGGCGAGATGGACGAGTGGATCCGGTGCGTCTCGCTGAAGGCCTCTCTATGCTTGATGACTGACTACCCTTTGCCCCAGCGACGAGATGCTCGAGCCTCAAGCGCTCGAAGACCTCCGCAACCGTCCTTCCGTTGGCCACATTCTCCCAGAGGGCGAGTCCCTCCCGCCCGCGTTCGAGGAGGTCTTCGCCGACTTCTCCTCGGCGCTCAAGGAGGTCTGGCGCCCGAACGACCAGCTCTCGGTCCTGATCCGCAAGCAGCGCATGGAGCTCGGCCTCGGCGGCGGCGGGCTGCGGCACCGCAAGCACTCGCCGACGTGGGGCGGGCAGAGGCGCAAGGGCGCGAGGGGGAGGACCGCGGAGGAGGAGGCGCAGGAGGAGGAGGAGGAGTGGGAGTTTGAGGTCAAGAAGAGGAGCGACAGGGGCCCGGTCATTGGCGTGCATCTCGCAGGCGAGAGGCCGAGGATCGACCTGTCGCCGTACGGGCTGGAGGGTAGGATTGTGGCGGGCAACCTGAGTGCCGTGTATGAGGGTGCGTAGCGGTTCTTTCCATTTCTCCCCCGCTTCACTCACCTTTCTTGCCCCATCGTAGGTGCATCCGACGCCGTTCGCCGCCTTTCGCACTCCTCCATCGCTTCCCCGTCCTACTCCCGCACGCGCCCGACCCTCTTTCCCTCGACCGCGACGCCCACCCTCGTCGCGCTCACCTCCAACACGACGCTCTTCGACCGCTTCTCCTCCCTACCCGCCGGCGTCGCCTACAACCTCCTCCGCACGTCCACTCCGTCGACGCAGGACCTCCTGCGGTTCAACGACATCCTCCGCCTCGAGCTCACGCCCGACATCCCGCCGCCCGTCGGCGAGGCGGGCAAGATCCTCGACGAGTTCTCGCAGCGGACGTGGAACGAGGAGCTGCCGAGGGGGCTCAAGACGCTCCTCGCGCGCCACTTTGTGCGGGACTTGACCACCTTGTCCCTTTACGCCGACGCCTTCGTGGTCTCCGGTCCGTCTCTTTCCCTCATCTTCCTGTTCCCCTCGACTGACCCGGATCTGCGTACAGGTACGTCCCCAACTGGCCGCCTCGCCCTCCTCCTCTCGTCCGAAGAGGGCGCGATCGGCCCGCGCGACTTTAACGGTGGCTCGTTCGGCGGCCGGGTCAGGTCCGTCGACGGGTGGTGGATCCCGACGAGCAAGGTGGATGGGCTCTGGGAGTAGATGGCGGAGGGAGAAAGAGAGGGAAGGAGCGCAATCGCATACTGTTCTTGCCGTCCCAAGGCAGGGAGGAGGAGAGCGCGGTCTCTGCCCTCTTTCTCCGCCCGCTTCTCCGCTGCTACCGCTGTTGGTAGCGCTCAGAATGACAAGTCTGGGCGAATGCAAGGCGCGAAGCAAGAGGGGAAAGGCCACCATTGACCATCCTCTCTCTCCTCCTGACACCACTGCATGCTCCTTCGTCGCTTGTTGGGCCACGCAAGACCACTCAGCACATACAGAGCCCTCCAAGCAACCTCTACGCCCCCCTCGCACCGCGCCCCTCGCTCTTCAACCAGCCAGCGCGCTCCCCCCACGGCTTCATCTCCCTCAGCCGCTCTCGCCTCGACCACGCCTCGCAGGAGCCAGCGCATCGACAGACAGCCTCTAAAGCAGCCCATCTTTAGCTTCACCCCCGCTGGCTCGTCCCGCTCGCCCGCACCACAGCGCCGCCGTCGCTCCCCTCGTCCCCGCTCTCCCACTCCTCCTCCGACATCCGCATACGACCCTCTCTCCGTTCGCGCTCGTTTCCTGCCCTTCCCAACACCGTCTGGCATGTCCTGGAACGCCGTCCTCGAGAAGTACGCCAGGGCGAAGGACCCGAAGAACGAGCTGCCGGAGGGGGTTATGCTGCAGTGCGACGACCAGACGTGCGTTCGTGTGCTTCTCCTGTTTATCAAGCCCGATACGCTCATCCGACCGATTCTCGCTTGCGCAGGCTCACCATCTTCGACGGCTACGAAAAAGCCAAATTCCACTTCCTCGTCATGCGTACGTCTCCTTCCTGCACCTTCCCCTAGCGCCCGCCAGTAGATGGTGTTGTCCGTGTGTATTACGCCGTGTTGGCCAGACTTACTCCGGCTCGACCGTGCTTCCATCCAGCTCGCGACCCCTTCGTCCTATCGTCAGGTGGAAAGGTCCCGTTCGGCCACCTCGAGTCGCTCAGCAAGCTCCTCAAGAGTGATCACCGCGTCGAGGTGCTCAAGGCGCTGGAGAAGCAGGCAGAGGAGGTCAAGGTGCGTTCGCTGCGGGGGCTGATTCGGTTACCGTCTTCGCGCCGAGCCAGTCAGGTACTGATGCCAGTAACCGTGCCTCGCAGGAGATGATCCAGGACGAGATGCTGAAGAAGGACGGGTGGGTGTGGGACGTGCATGTCGGGTTTCATGCGAACGAATCGATGCGGTTCGTCCTACTTTCGCCCCTCTACCTGTTACCTTTCCCTTCTTCGTACATGCACCGGCACTGACTCCTTTTCATGCAGTCATGTCCACCTTCACGTCATCTCGGGCGACCTCATCTCGCCGAAGCTGAAAAACAAGAAGTGCGCTGTCCGCTCTTCTTCCCCTTTCCTTCGCACAGACATTGGCTGACTCGCCGCCACTTCACCTCCGTCCCTTCACACGTTATGGGTCTCAGGCACTACAACTCCTTCCACCCCGAACTCGGCTTCTTCCTCCACCTCCACGAGCTCCTCCCCGAAGTCGAGGAGGGCGTCTTCGAGCTGGTCCGTCCCGTATCCTCGATCCGTCCACTGGTGCCGACGCGCACTCGTCTTTCAGTATGTTGACCCTTCTGTACTCGCCTCGCAGCAACCCGCAAGCGTCTACGAGTCCCTCCTCAAGGACCCGCTCCGCTCCCTCTACACCGGCGACGACTACGCCAACATCCCCAAGCTCAAGGCACACCTCGAGGATGAGTGGGAGAAGAGGGGGAAGAAGGAGCGCAAGAGGCTGAAGGAGAAGGAAGAGAGGGAGAGGGCGAAGGCGGAGAAGGCGGGTGAGGGTGGGGCGAAGGACGGTGGCGAGGTCAAGGAGACCAAGGAGGCGGCGGAGATGGCTGAGACGGGTGAGAGGGCGGGGAAGAGGCAAAAGACGGGGAAGTAGCTTGACGAAGCGTGCGCCGTTGGAGCTGGTTCTCCCTCTCTTCCCTTCGTGTTGCTCTACGGGCACGGCGCGCTTAGACGAGTCTGCTCCACACGGTACTGAGGGGGAGCATGTACGATCTTGGCCGTCTAAACAGCTCTTTTGGGTCTACAAAGGAAAGAAAACAGGATCCAGAGGGTCAAGCGACAGTGACGGCCTCGCCGGCCCTTCACCTGGCGAAGACAAAGTCAAGTCGCTTGGCGCCTTCGTCGGTCGTGGTCCGCAGGTAGTGTCCCTGCTCCTCCGGGGTCATCGCGTCCCACACCTTGCGCTTCTGGTTGTTCCGCCAGCCGTAGTAGAAGTACGTCGCCGGGTAGATGATCGCGACGTTCGCAACGGCGATGCCCATGATGATGCGATTTCCGCGGTAGTAGCGCGGGGCGTCGTCGGCTTGGTAGAGCTGGCGGGAGAGAAGGAAGTCAGGCCTGGAAGGAAAGGAAGGGCGAGAAGCGGCGAGGAGGAGGAAGAGCTGCTTACGTTCGCACCGATGATGGCGGAGACTTGCACGAACCTATGGAGAAGAGTCAGTAGGAGGCCGACGAGAGGAAAAAAAGAGCGGACGAACATGTTGTACACGGAGGCAGAGACGGTGCGAGTGCGGACGGAGCCGGCGTTGCGGGAGCACCAGGCGACCTCTGCGGCACGGAGAGGGCGTCAGTCTCTGTTCCGATGGGAGGAGCAAAGGTGCAGGCGAGAAAACGTACGGAGGGCGTGGCAGTAAGGGAATCCGAGGACGAGGGTTGCGATGGCAAAGTAGACCCAGGGCGAGATCGGGTCCTTGAGGGTGAGGAGCGGGATGTAGAAGATAATGAACCACCAGTTCTCGACGGATGCCAGCCAAGTGCGGTTGTTGACGACCTCAGAGAGGACAGTGAGGATGACAAGGTTGACCATCGAGATGACCGTGTTTGGGACAGAGAGGAGGTTGGCCATGACGGTGCTGAACCCGAGCTGCTTCATCGACTGTAGAGAGGCGGTCGAAGGTCAGCAAAAGAGGGAGGAGAAGACCGGGCGACGAGAGAGTCAGGAAAGGGGAAGAACTGGGCGCACCAGTTGGAAGTAATTCTTCAGCGGGTAACCTCCAATGCCGTACGTAAGCGCGATGATGTACATAGGCCTGTTCAGACACGTGCAGAGCATGTCAGAGCCAGAACAGGGAGGAACAGGAGGAAATGAAAGGGCTCACCAGAGATCGTAGTCGCGCAGCGACTTCCACAGCAGCTTGGGCGTCAGTCCCTCGCGGTTACCCATTCCCGCCTTCGTGTGGTCGTCGCGGACAACGCGGTTGACGATGATCTTGACTTCGCGGTCCGTGAAGAGGCCGTTCGGGCGCCACTTGCTCTTCGTCTGCGAGGGACCAGGCGGGAGCATGAAGTACGAGGCGAGGCCGACGCAGAGGGTGAAGAGACCCTCGATCAGGAACATCCTGCGGAGGAAAGGGTAAGCAAGGAGGCCGAGGAAGAGGAGGAAACGTTGGCTTGCCACCTCCAGCCGGCGCGGCCTCCCACGCCACGCATCTTGAGCAGGCCAACGGCGAGGAAGGCGGTGATGAGGTCGGACAGGTAGTTGATGCACCAGAAGAAGGCGAGGCGGATGGGGAGGTTGTGCTTGGTGTCTGCGGGAAAAGCGAGGTCAGCCTTGAGAGTGGGAAAGACGGCGACAACAGGGACGCACAGTAGTACGAGAGGTAGAGGATGACGTCGGGGATGAAGCCGCTGCGAAGGGCAAACGGGTTAGCGACGAGAAAAGGGATGATCCGGAGAAGAGAGTTGAGGAAGACAGGGTGAAGAGGACATGGACGGACCCTTGGAAGAAGGCAATAAGGAAACGGAAAGCAAGGAAGTACGCGCGGCCGTTCATGGCGAACTGTGCGAGGGCGAGAACGGAAAAGATGACCATCTGCAGGAGGCGGCACCGGTCAGCGAGACGAAACGGGACTGTGGAATGCGGGACTCGCCTGTGTGGGAAGCCACACGTCGACACCGAGCTTCTTGCCGACCATCTGAGACGGCAATTCCGCGCAAAGGAAGCCTAGTTTCGAGAGCGTGTTGCCCAGGTTGTAGTCGGCCTGCGAGATCTTGAGATCCTTGAGGAGGTTGTCGGCGGTGGCGTTGGCGAGATTGCCGCTGTGATGCTAGCGTCAGCAGAAAGCGGGAGACCGAAACTGAAGAGGACGGACCGGTCAATGTCGAGGGCGACTGCAGGAAAAGAGCAGGAAATGGTCAGCTACCGATACCAGTAGCGCGAGAGGGTATGGAGAGACGCACGGAACATGAGCAGGATCCACAGGAAGATCTTATAGTCGATCTTGCGGGTCACGGCCTGCTCCTCGCGGTACGTCCAGCGGAACGCAGGGTCGAACACGTGCTTGTTCTCCCACTTCTCGCTCGGCTGGTAGAGCGAGCCGAGCGGGCCGTCGAACACCGACTCCTGCGTGGCGACGGCGTCGATGTCGAACGGCTTTGACCGCGGGCGGAGGTGCAGGTACTCGAGGAGCGCGCGACCGGGAGAGGGCGCCACCTCTTCCTTCGGTGCAAGGGGCGGCGCGGCGTGGACATCGTACAGCGAGGACGTGTCGCTCTTGCCGCCGCTGCCGAGCTTGACGTCGTCGTCGAGGTCGGGGGAGGAAGAAGAGGCCGAGGAGGGCAGTTCGGATGGGCGGTAGTCGGCTGACGAGTGCAGCGGGGGCTGTACCGGGAGGATCCCGTCGTCGGAGGCGGGGGAGACGCGAGCGTGGGTCATCGCGGCGGAGGGAAGAGAGAACCGGGGAGAAGGAGAGGGAATCGGCGGGAGGAGGAAGAGAAAGCAAGCCAAGCCGAGCGCAGGGTAAAAGCGGAAGCAGACAGAGCGGCCTTTGTACGTCGCAAACGTCCTCTCGCTCGTCACCAGCGCCGCAGGGAGCGCCATGGCCTTGCGTGCTGGGAGGTTGCGGTACGCGCGATCGCTGGTGCGAGGCGGGGAAATGGTTGCGCCTTACAAGGAGATCAACCCCGGACAGCAGCAGGCCGAAGCGTAAGCGCGCTTGCAGGATTGTGTGCGAGAGATCATGGGCGGAGCACGCAAGGAGGAGGGGCAGGTGGAAGGGCCAGATCAGCTCGCCGAATGGGAGGCAGGGCGATCAGGGGGCAAAGCAGGCGACAGTGATGGCGCGTGCAAGCTGCGGGTGGAGCAAGAGGACGAGCGAGAAGAGCGAGGAAGGGGGAGGAGGAGCGATTTCCGCACGTGCAGCGAAGTCGCTGGCGGTTTCTTTTCTCTCTTGCCGAACGCGAAGCAGCGCGACTGACGCGAGGCGGTCAACGTAACAGAGAACAGCGGGAGTCCCGCACAGCAATGCACAGTAGCAGAATTCGCTTTCTCTTCCTGTTTCCTCACTTGTTGCCGCCCAAATGCGAGGAAAGCGAGAGCGCCGTTCCAGAGATTTTAGGGTGGAGCGTACTAGTACAAGAGAGTGGACGGCAGTACAGGTAAAGAAACGGGAGGGATGAAGAAGAAGAAGGACCACCGTGCCAAGGTGAAGGTGGCGAAAAGGGCGACGGCGGGGCTATCTAAACAACGAGTGATGGCGGAAGGGCGGTGAGGCAATGCGAAAGGCGGATGGGCGCGGGCGAGGGAAGGCGCGAAGGGTAGAAAAGGGAGAGAAGGGCGATCATGCGGTGGCGGCGGCCTTGGCCTCCTTCTTCGCCTTCTTCGCAGCCTTACGCTCCTCCTTGCTCAGGCCGTCCTGTGGAAGGAAATGAGGGTCAGCTTCGTGAGTAAGTGAGGGAAGTAGGGAAGCAGGAAAACGCACCTCGTCCTTGCTCTTCTTCGACTTCTTACTCGGGGTCGCCTCCGCCTCTTCAGCACCGAGCGACTTCCGCTTCTTGTCCTTCTGCGCGTCATGAGTGCGCGACGAAGAGAGAGAGGGGGTCAAGGCAGCAGTCAGCACTGGTACGGACGGACAAGGGGTAAGAGCGAGAGGCGACGCACCTTCTCCTTCTTCTCCTTCTTCTCCTTCTTCTTCGGGCTCTCCTCCTCGGCCTCGTCAACGTCCATCCGCGCGGGCTTGGCACCCTCAGCGGACGGCGCCTCGATGCCCTGCTCGGCGAGCTCGGCCTTGTAGGCGGAAAGAGCCTTGGCCATCGCGTCGGCGTTCCTGCACGAGTGGGTCGGGTAAGTGGGTTGGTCGAAGGAGTGGGAGTGGGAGTAAGAGTTGGACTGGGAGTTAGGAGTGGGAGTCGAAGTGGGAGTAGGAGTGGGAGTAGGAGTGGGAGAGGGGGTGATGAGGGCAAGGAGGGGGGGAGAAATTCGGCTGACTTCGTGGGGTTGCTCCCCGACTCGAAAAAGGACAACCTCTCCTCGACCTGGTCACGGAGGACCTCACCGAACTTGGTAGACGGGGCGTCGGCGAAACTGAAGGGAGTGGAAAAAAAAGGTCAGAACCTGTCTCCGGACGGCGGAAGGAACGGCAGGGGCTGGCGGGAGACACGTACCAGTCAATACGCGAGGCGATGCTGCACTTATTGGCAAGGAACCTCGAGATTCGTCCCTAGTATATGGTAATAGAAGGCCAGCCAGTCAGTATCTGGCGGTCCCTGGTCGAATCTCGGTTACGCACCTTGTTCTTGGCGCCCGCGCGGCCGATGAAGGTCGAGTGGTAGATCAAACCGTACTTGGGACTGTGGGCGTCGTAAGGGCGGTCAGTAGGACACAGGGGGAAAGAAAAGCGAAAAAACGAACGTGTTGCCCTTGGTCTTGAGCGCGCGGAAGAGCGCCTTCTCGGCGCCGAGGATTTGCACAGTCGAGGCCGGGTACTTGCTCAGGTTGGTGAGAGAGCCAGCGTGAGAGATGAGGCGGGCGCCGACCGTGTCGCCGATGAGGGCGGCAAGGTTGGGCGCGACGACGCCCATCTTCTCCGACAGGTACTTCTGCAGCGAGCGGCGGTAGTCGTAGAGGTGGATGACGCGGGTGGCAAAGTTCTTGATGTTGAGATGGTCAACGTCGGACACGTCGGTGCCCATCGAGGCGCGGGAGGCGTCGAGGATGTTGCGGGCGAGGGTCTCGTTGTCGTCGAGGAGCTCGGCGAGGGGCTCGAGGATGTCCTCGGTGAGCTGGCTCTTGTCGCCGAGGAGGTGGCACACCTTGGCGTACTGGTAGTTGTCGGGAACGATGCGGACCAGCTCGGGGAAGTGCCAGCCGTACCACTCGCGCACGCGCATCGCGAACGTGTTGACGTCCTTGTCGAGCTGGTCGAGGAGGGCGATGGCCTGGATGATCATGTTGTCCGAGCGGTTGACGTTGAACTTGACCTTGGCGCGCGAGTAAGCGTGGCCGAGACCGAGCTGGGAGCGCTTCGTGTCGCCCGACTCGAGTCCGGCGAGGAGCTTCTCCTGGTGGAGACGGATGCCACGGAGGACCTCGAGGGTGCGGCCCGACGCGTCGCACTCGATACCAAGGGTCGCCTTGATGGAGGAAGCGAGACCGCGCTCCTCAACACCGAGAACGACGCCGGCCTTCTTGGCGAGGTTGAGCTCGAGGAGGCCGTGGAGGAACTCGTGGACGACACCTGCGAGAGGAGAACATCAGTACCTGCACGAGGTCCGCTTGAACGCCCTCCGGCAGCATGCCCTCCTTCCGTCTGCTCCTCCTGGACTGCCTCCCGCCGCCTGCCCGCTGCCTGCTCTGCCCTCTTCTGATTCTCTTCATGCGTGCTGCCCGCCAGCGCGGTCCGAACGCAGGTCTCCCCACCACGGGTGAAGGGGAGGTTGGCGACTGACCCTCGGAAACGTCGTTGGCGACCTCGAGGGCGTGGGCGGCGTCGGTGAAAGGGAGGAAGGACACGAGCTTGACCATCTTGCCGAACTTGGAGACTTCGTCGACGCTGTCCTGAACGCTCTTGACCGACTTGCCAATCTCCTCTGCGAACTCGGAGGAGAAGAGGGCGAGGCCGGTGGCCGACTCGAAGAGGAGCTGCAGGTGGTGAACGGGGAGGGTGGCATGCAGTCAGTACTGGCCCAGAGGGAGTGTGGAGAGAGTAGCGAGCGGAGGAGGCGAGGCGAGGGGAGCAGGACGAAGGCGACTTGCGTGCGTCGCCATCGTGGCTGGCTGGGAGCGGGCGGTGGGCTGAGTGGGTGCTGGAGGAGCAGCAGAGACGCTCTGGCGGTCTCTAGCGGGGCACGGCAGCAACAAGCAGCTCGGGAACGACTTCGAGCTCGATTTCGTCTCCGCCTTCCGCCCTCACTACTGGCACTTGTAAGGTATTTGTAGCCCTCTGACCCTTACTTCTCGTTCTTGATTCTCTTGTAGTCTCTCTTACCTTGTAAGCCCTGCCTATGCCTCGCCTACTTTAGCATTACCTTTGCTCACTAATCTCCCTTCTCCCTCTACTCCCGAAAGACGCGCTTCCCAGCTCTTGAAAGCATTCCAATCGTAACGCTGTTCACTTTTCCAGACACAAGCGAGAGAAGGAGAGAGAAGTCGACGCGCCCAAGTCCCTTGCAAGTCCCGCTTCGAGGTCGCGCTCTTGCTCGACCGTCGCTGGCTGTTGCTGCTGCTTGACCTGCTACAGACGACGATGGAGGACCCGCAGCACGAGCGGCCACCCTCACCGGACGCTGCCACCGCGCAGGACGAGTTGTCCACTTCCCCCCACCACGTCGAGCATCCCGACACGCTCGACGGCGACCACCAGCATAGCGACTCTCTCGCTCAGGACGACCACACTCCTGCGCCAGCCATCGCGCTCCATTCGCCCGAAGAACAGCCGAGCGAGGACCAGCTCGACACGGTCGCGCAGCCAGCATCCACCACCTCGCAGCTCGACCAGCAACCCCGAGACGACCCCGCGACCATGAGCCAGGACCCCGTGGCAGCAGACCTCGAGCGGGACGCGGCAGCCGAGCAGGAGCAGCTCGAAGAGCCGGCTCAGCCGGCCAAGGCGGACGAGCCTCGAGAGGGAGCAGTGAGCCATGAGCAGCAGGCGGTCGCGCTCGAGGACGGCGACGGCGTGTTCGAGGATGTCAGCCTCTCGCGCGCGCCCTCCGTCCTTCCTTCGGTCCGCGCCCTCCAGGACGAGGCCCGCGCCGACGCCGAGCAGCTCACTGCCGACACCCCCGTCGTCCCTCCTGCCGCCAGCGCCGTGGAGGGCGAGGACGCCGTACCGCCCGTTGACCTCCCTCCTGCCATTTCCGTCGTCAACGGCGGCGAAAGCTCCGCTCCTGCCGCCCCTGCCGACCCTCCCTCCGTCACCTCCCCACCTCAGACCCAAACCGCCTCTTCCTCTCCCCAAATCGACAGCACTCACGCGACACGGCGCGAGTCGCTCGCCTCGGTCACCACCGTGTCGGCACCTGGGTCGTCTCACCTCGTGTCCGGCATCCTCATCGTCTCCTCCCTCGAGACCATTGCCGCGAGCAAGGAGGCCAAGCGCTCCAAGCCGCTCAAGGACGCGCTCGACAAGGCGCTCGACGTCCTCAAGTCGCCGGTCCCGTCCACTCCTTCCGGCAGCAGCGGACATGCCCCGACAACGAGCGCGACGATCGACCCGCACATGGTCTTCACGCCTCTGCGCCTTGCGTGCGAGACCAAGTCGCTCCCGCTCATGATCACCGCGCTCGACTGCCTCGGCAAGCTCGTCTCGTACGACTTCTTTGTCGAGTCGCAGCCGGCGCGCCTGGACGGCCCGGAGCTTCCGCTCCGCGACGATGACAACGAGTCGACGACCGGCGCGGGCGCGCCTCCCGCCAACCTCGAGTCTCTCCCGCTCGCCGACCAGATCACCTCGACCGTGTGCGACTGCTTCTCCGCCTCGCCCGCCGGTTCCTCCTCCTCTTCCTCTTCCTCCGCCTCCCAGGCGACGACCCAGCACGACACTCTCCTTCTCCGCCTCCTGTCGTGCCTCCTCTCCCTCATCCTCTCCTCCTCCCTCCCGGTGCACCAGTCCGCCCTCCTCAAGGCCGTCCGGACGGTCTACAACGTCTTCCTCCTCGGGCGCCCGGGGACGGTGCAGACCGTCGCGCAGGCGACGCTCGGCCAGATTGTCGGCGGCGTGTTCGGCCGCATCGAGCTCGGCCCGCAGATCCGCGAGGCGGCTGCTGGCGCGGCGAACCCGGGCCTCGGGGTCGGGCTCAATGGCGGCAACTCGGGCCCGGGCAGTCTCGCGGCGAGCAGGAGCGCGAGCAGGACGGACCTGGCGAGCGTTGCAGAGGAGGGTGAGGCGGCGGCGGCGGCGGCGGCGGCGGCGATCCAGCCGCAGGAAGACGCGGCGGAGGAGACGGCGCCGGAGAATGGCACGGCGGTCGAGGAGCCCGAGACGCCCAAGGTTCCTCCGCCTGCGGACGAGGACGTCGCCGAACCGGAGACGCCCAAGCCGGCGCAGGAGGGCGCGGAGGAGCAGGCAGAAGAGCAGGAGGGACAGGAGGATGAGGAGAAGAAGGAGGGTGCGAACGGCGAGGCAGGCGCAGAGGCCACCCCGAGGGTTTCGGTCTCGCAAGAGAACGGCGAGGCAGTGCAAGGACAAGGGGAGAAGGTCACGAGGTGCGTCAGTGTCTCTCTACCCTGACCTTGTAGCGGAACTGACCTGTCCTCCGAGCCTGCAGGGAGAACCTCGCCAAGCTTAACGGCATCCCCCTCGCCACCTCCTTCGAGGTCTCGCGCAACGACATGTATATCAAGGACGCGTTCCTGGTCCTGCGCGCGCTTTGCAAGCTCTCCATGAAGCCGCTCGGCGCTGAGAGCGAGCGGGACCTCAAGTCGCCCGCGATGCGAAGCAAGCTCCTCTCGCTCCACCTCGTCCTCAGCATCCTCAACAACCACATGCCGCTCTTCGTCGACCCGCACGTCGCGCTCGTCTCGTCGACCTCGAAGGACCGGACGCCGTTCCTGACTGCCGTCAAGCAGCATCTCTGCGTCGCCCTCTCGCGCAACGCAGTCAGCCCCGTCATCCAGGTCTTCGAGCTCTCGTGCGAGATCTTCAGCCGGATGCTGAGCGGCATGAGGCAGAAGCTCAAGAAGGAGATCGAGGTCCTCCTCAACGAGATCTTCCTCCCCATCCTCGAGATGCGCAACTCGACCGTCCGGCAGAAGAGCCTTCTTCTCGCCCTCGTCGGTCGTCTCGCGCAAGACCCGCAGGCCCTCGTCGACATCTACCTCAACTACGATTGCGACCGCTCCTCCCTCGACAACATCTACGAGCGGTCCGTTTCAATCCTCCTCCTCTGACTTCCCTGTCTTGACTCTCTCCCCTTGCTCCAGCGTCCTCAACATCGTCTCCAAGCTCGGCACGACCCACTTTCCCTTCACAGTCGAGAAGCCCGGAACTGCCCCCATCTCTGCCCTCTCTCCCGCCGCCTCTCCCTTCCCGCTCCCCGCCGTCTCCCTCTACGACGACTCGCGCATCTCCGACCCGTCCTTCACCGGCCAAGCCCCCGAGCTTCACCTCAAGCGCCAGAGCCTCGAGTGCCTCGTCACCGTCCTGCGCTCGCTCGTCGCCTGGGCCGGCCGCGGCGCCGTCGCCGCTGCCGCTGCGGTCCCCGTCCCGCCTACGCCGCAGAACGGACCCGCGACCCCCGGTGTCAGGCCGAGCATGGACGAGTCCGAAGCGTCCGCCTCGGACCGTCCGAGGGCTACTACGCCGGGACCGGCGGCGGCGGAGCAGCCAGCGTTCCTCAGTGCCGACAGGCGCAGCACGAGCGGCACGAACACGCCCGACGTCGTGCCGGCGGATGATCCGAGCAGGTTCGAGAGCGCTAAGTTGAGGAAGACGACGCTGCTCGAGGGGATCAAGAAGTTCAATTTCAAGCCGAAGAGGGTGCGCTAGGCCTTCTCCACTCTTTTTTCCTCTTCTTTCCTGCGATGCTGGGGCTGATTCGTGGATCTGGCCTCAGGGTATTGCCTTCCTCATCGAGACGGGCTTCATCCGCTCATCCGAGCCGAAGGACATTGCCCGCTTCCTCCTCCACGCCGACGGACTCGACAAGGCGCAGATTGGCGAGTACCTCGGCGAGGGGTACGTTTCTGTCCGCTTGCTCTTCACATTTCGAGGCTGACCCTGCTCTTCTCCCGCAGCGAGCCGGAAAACATCGCGACCATGCACGCTTTCGTCGACTACATGGACTTTACCAACATGCCCTTCGTCGACGCCCTCCGCATGTTCCTCCAGTCCTTCCGTCTTCCCGGTGAGGCGCAGAAGATCGACCGCTACATGCTCAAGTTCGCCGAGCGGTACACGGCCGGCAACCCGGGCGTCTTCGCCAACGCCGACACGGCCTACATCCTCGCCTTCTCGGTCATCCTGCTCAACACGGACGCGCACAACCCGCAGGTCAAGAAGCCGATGAGCAAGGCCGAGTTCATCAAGAACAACCGCGGCATCGACGACGGCAAGGACCTCGACGAGGAGTTCCTCAACCAGATCTACGACGAGATCAACGCCAACGAGATCCGCATGAAGGACGAGGTCGAGGCCGCTGGGCCGCAGGCGCCCGCTCCGGGCCTCGCTGGCGCGATCGCGACTGTCGGGCGGGACCTGCAGCGCGAGGCCTACCTGTGGCAGTCCGAGAGCATGATCAACAAGACCGAGGTGCGTTCTCCTCGTCTGCGGTGCTCCGGGCGAAACTGACCCCTTTCCCCCGCAGGCCCTCTTCCGCACCCTCGGCCGGGGCCAGCGCCGCCGCGCCCTCGACGAGTACTACAGCGCCTTCCACGCCGAGCATGTCAAGCCGATGTTCGAGGTCGCGTGGATGCCTATCCTCGCGGGCATCTCGGCGCCGCTGCAAGACTCGGACGACCTCGAGCTCGTCACCCTCTCGCTCGACGGCTTCAAGCAGGCAATCAAGATTGTCTGCCTGTTCGACCTCGAGCTCGAGCGCAACGCGTTCGTCACCACGCTCGCCAAGTTCACGTTCCTCAACAACTTTGGCGAGATGCGCCCGAAGAACGTCGAGGCGATCAAGACGCTCCTCAACGTCGCCATGGTCGACGGCAACTACTTGAAGGGCTCGTGGCGCGAGGTCCTCACCTGCGTTAGCCAGCTCGAGCGCTTCCAGCTCATCGCGCAGGGGGTCGACTCGCAGGCGCTGCCGGAGCTTGGCCGGAAACCGTCCGTCTCCTTTGCCCTTCTCCTTCGTTTCTTCCATCGAGCTCACTATCTTCATCACGCCCAGTTCCAACCGCCGCTCGACCGTCTCGTCGCGCAAGTCGAACCGGCCTACGGACGAGGTCGCGCACGAGACTCGCTCGCAGCACATCAACATCACCGCCGACATGATTTTCTCTTCTACGCCGCAGCTCTCGGGTGTACGTCGGCTCTCTCATCTCCTTGAGCGACCCACGCTTATCCTCGTCCTCCGCAGACCGCCATCGTCGACTTCGTCCAGGCGCTCTCCGAGGTCTCGTGGGAGGAGATCCAGGCGTCCGGTCTCGCCGAGCAGCCCCGAGTCTTCTGCCTTCAGAAGCTTGTCGAGATCTGCTACTACAACATGAACCGCATCCGTCTCGAGTGGTCGCAGATGTGGCTCATAATCGGCGAGCACTTCAACCAGGTGTGCCAGCCTCGTCTCTTCTAGATTCCTTCACACGTCGTTGAACTTCTTCTCCTCCAGGTCACCTGCCACACCAACGCCAAGGTCTCGTTCCTTGCGCTCGACTCGCTGCGGCAGCTCGCCATGCGCTTCCTCGAGAAGGAGGAGCTCGCCAACTTCAAGTTTCAGAAGGACTTCCTCAAGCCGTTCGAGTACGCCATGGTGCACAACATCAACCCGGACGCGCGCGACATGGTCCTGCAGTGCTTGCACCAGATGATCCAGGCGCGCGTGCAGAACCTCCGCTCCGGCTGGCGCACCATGTTCGGCGTCTTCGCCGCGGCGGCCAAGGTTCCGAACGAGCGCATCGCCGTCCAGGCGTTCGACCTCGTCCAGCGCATCAACCAGGAGCACTTCGCCAAGATCGTCGAGTACGGCTCGTTTGCCGACCTGACCGTCTGCATCACCGACTTCTGCAAGATCAGCAAATTCCAGCGCGTCAGCCTCCAGGCGATCGAGTCGCTTAAGGGCCTCATCCCGATGATGCTCTCGTGCCCGGAGTGCCCGCTCAGCCAGCAGAAGGGGCCGGCGCAGGCTTCCGACGCGACCACCGTCGACGACCCGATGATCCGGTTCTGGTTCCCGCTCCTCTTCGGCTTCTACGACGTGATCATGAACGGCGAGGACCTCGAGGTCCGCAAGCGGTACGTCTCTGCTCGCCCGGCCTTTCCTCTTCTCCGTCAGCTGACCTAGCTTCTTGCTCACAGCGCCCTCGACTACCTCTTCGACACGCTGAAGAAGCACGGCTCCGCCTACCCGCCCAGCTTCTGGGACACGGTCTGCAAGGAGGTTCTCTTCCCGATCTTCGCCGTCCTCCGGTCACGGTCGGACGTCTCGCGGTTCAGCACTTCGGAGGACATGAGCGTCTGGCTGTCGACCACGATGATCCAGGCCCTGCGCAACCTCGTCGACCTCTTCACCTTCTACTTCGACGCCCTGGCGCGGTTACTCGACAAGCTCCTCGACCTGTTGTGCGAGTGCATCTGTCAGGGTACGTCTCCTCCTTCCTTCCTTTTCCCCCGAACAACACGCACTTACACTGCTCCATCCGCAGAGAACGACACGCTCGCCCGGATAGGCACGTCGTGTCTGCAGCAGCTCCTGGAGAACAACGTCCAGAAGCTCTCGCCAGAACGCTGGGAGCGGATCGTCTCGACCTTCGTCCAGCTGTTCAAGACCACGACCGCCTACCAGCTGTTCGACCCCACCCTCCTCCTCCCGCAACCCGAGCACGCCCTCTCAGACTCGACCTCTTCCGCCTCGAACGGCTTCGCCCCTCTCTCCCCCAACCCCGAAGACGCTCCCACCCCTCCACCCAAACCCGGACCCCCGGTCGACCGCCGGCGCGTCTTCCGCCAGATCATCGTCAAATGCGTCCTCCAGCTCCTCCTCATCGAAACCACCCACGAGCTCCTCCAGAACGAGGCCGTCTACACGACGATCCCGCCGGCCGAGCTGCTCCGCCTGATGAGCTCGCTCGACGAGTCGTACCGGTTCGCGCGCAAGTTCAACGGCGACAAGGACCTCCGCATGGCGCTGTGGAAGGTCGGCTTCATGCGCGACTTGCCCAACCTCCTCCGCCAGGAGTCGACCTCGGCGGCCACGCTCGTCAACGTCCTCCTCCGCATGTACAGCAACACGCAGTCGGAGCACGTCCAGAAGCGCGCCGAGGTCGTCGACGTCTTCGCACCGTGCGTCTGTTCTCCTTTTTTGCCTTCTCCGCCAAGCTCACCTTCTCTTCTTCCTGCAGACTCGGCCTCGACGTCCTCGCCAACTACGTCTCGCTCAACCCCGAGACTCAGGCGCGCAACATCGCCGCCTGGACGCCCGTCTGCACCGAGATCCTGCAGGGCTTCTGCAGCTTCGAGGAGGAGCCGGTGCGTTCACCCGCCTCGTCAGCCCACTTCCCGTTCGTCTGACTGACTCCCTTTCCATCTCCGCCGCAGTTCATGGCCCAGCTCCCTCGCCTCTACCCTCTCGTCACGAACACCCTCGTCCGCGACCTCGACCCCGCCTTGCGAGAGAGCGTGCGCGCCCTCCTCGTCCGCGTCGGTGTCGTCGCGCTCAAGATCTGCCCGGAAGAGCACGTCGAGCCGGTCAAGCCCGCTTCGGCAGCATGATTGCGTTCGCGAAGATGTCTAGACCCCGTCTCCTTCCGTCTTTCTCCCCTCCTCCTTCACCGGTGTATACCCCCAGCTGTTCCACTTACTCCCCCTTTCGTCCGGTCCATTCCTCCTTGGCCCTTCTGTGTGCAAAGCAAGTCTTGCTCGGATCGTAGATGCAGGCAGAAAGGCGAGAGAGCGGATGAAAGGGCGTAGGAGGGGACGAATCCCAGCTTTTCTGGCCCGCGCGGAGGCAGGAACGAATGCACATCGGATATTCGCATGAGAAGGTACCGCTATGTTGATTCAGACAGAGGGGGAAACCAGGTCTCGGGGAGGAAACAAGAAGAGAAAGCGACGTCGACCTCAAGACACCTCGCATCTCACACCGGCGCCCCCGCTTCCGTCATCTCCGTGTCCTGTGTGTCGACGACGTCGCGGTCGATGCCGAGGAGGATCGAGTGTTGCCCGCCCGTCTCGGCTCGCAGTACCCGGACGTTGCTGAGCGCCACGTTCCAGATCCGGGTTGGCGTTTCGACCTCCTCGACGTCGACAACCTGACCCTGCGCGTCCCTCTTCCTTCCTTGGCCCAGCTGGCCCGCCATCCCGAGCCCCCACGAGTACGCGTAGCCGCGACTCGAAACCGCGAGGGAGTGTCGAGAGCTGCTGGCGAGCTGGACGATGCTCGTCTCCTCCGTCTCGTGAGACGGAGTGAAGTTTTTGACGGTCTTAAGTTGGCGGACAGAGTCGTTCTCCTTCGGCTCTTTGGGGAAGTCGACGAGCACCGGCTCGGGGATGCATTTCCTGCCCGGTTGCATGGCGGGGTGCGAGTCGGGCAGGCCGGCTTGGTGGTCGTCGCATCGGCCGGAAGCATACACCGTGCCGTTCGAAAGGAGGAACAGCGAGTGAGCTTCGCCGGCGACGATCTGGACGATGCGCGCCCCGCCGTGCTTGGAGGGCGAGAGCGAGGCGACCTTGTGCGGCGTAGTGAGCTTGTCCGCCAAACCGCCGTCGCCCGCTGCAACGCCGCTCTGTCGAGTCGCGTTGAAACCGAACGTGTAGACCTCGCCTGCCTTGTCGACCGCAAAGGAGACGTCGCCGCCAGCCGCGACGAGGACGATGTTCTCGAGTGCGAGCCGCTCAGGCGTGAGGCCGGAGATCATGTCGCCTGTGCGCCAGGAACGAGTAAGCTGATGTCGCCGCACGGGATCACTAGAAGTGAAGAAAGCGCACCAGAGAGGTCCCTTCCGAGCTGACTCTGCTCGTTGATGCCGCCCGTATACACAGCGCCGTCGCTCGTAAGGGCGAGGTAGTGGTTGTCGCCGCACGCAACTTGCACGAAAGTCTCGTTCTCGAGGCCGGCGGGAGTTGTCGGAATGGGCTGCTTCTCGACGGAGTCGCTGAAAGCGTAGTCGCCAAGCTGGTCCTGATGTCGGTCATCGAGTCGAGGGAAATTCAGTCTCGGAGGGAAGGACGGGAAGGGCAGGTCGATGCTTGGAAGAAAAAAGGACAAGAACGCACACGGAAAGCGCCCCAAATCTTGAGCTGACCGTCGTCTGAGAGAGCGACCGAGAGGCAATCAGTCGCGCTGACCTTGACGGCCTTGAATGGCCTGCCAACGCTGTCGAGGTTCTCGACGGGGAATGGGCGTGCGGTGAGGTCGTCCGGGTTGATGCCAGGTTGCTCAGTTCTGCGACCGAGCGCGCCGGTGTCGTGCATGCTGTTTCGGTGGCGGGTCCGTCGGTCAGCACGCCCAAGATATGGAAGGGGGAAGACGAGGACATGTCGAGGGGGAAGAGAAAGGGAGGAAGAGAGGAAGGGAAAGAAGACGCACCCCCAGGACCATACCTTCCCAGCGCCATCTACCGCAAGCACGTGCATCCCTCCGCAACTGACATCGGCGACACCTCCCTGCCAGCCCTCCTCGCCGGCCTGGATTTTCTGGTCGAGCACCGCATGGCGCACCGGCCGCTTGATCTCCTCGCCCATGTTGCCCGCGCCGAGACCGAACTGGCCGTTGTCGCCCGAACCAAAGACGAAGAGAGCACGGGGGGCGACGTTCGGCTCGGGAACAGGCGGGATGGGATACGGGAGGGAGAAAAAGGAATGCGAGGGGAAGAGGGAGTAGAGCGGCGGGATCGAGTTGAGCGGGCGAGGCTTCGGGGCCTCCTCAACGGCGGCGGGCTCCTCGACGGCGGCGACCTCCTTGACGACCTTGGCCTTCTTCTTGACCGGAGTACTGCGGCTTGAGGAGCCGGACGCCTTACGCTTCTTCGCACCGGTCGGAGTCGTCTGCTCCTCGCCTTCCTCTTCAGACGTCTCGTCGCCTTGCTCGAGAATCGTGGGCTGGGAGCGGCTCCGACGTTTGCTCGGGGTGCTCTGCGAGTTGCGGGACGCGTCCAGGACGGCGGACTTGGCGAGGCGGGCGGAGCGCCGGCGGGCAGGCGAGTTGGGCGAGGTGGCTGCGAGAGGGCGAGCGCCTTGTTGCGGCACGGACGGATTAGTGGAGAGAAGGGCAAGTCAGCTCGGCGCGATGCGAACGGAGGGATGGTGAGTGCGGGAGGGGCGAAGACCAGTGCCATGGGCAGCGCTCGCGGGACGGCACGGGTGCACAGACATGCTCTGTGCAGCGCTTCTGGCCCTCAAGCACCGCTCGACCGTGCCCCGTGGCGTCGAGGTGGAGAGCGGGCATGGACGGCCTGGCGGGGAAGGGGAAAAGACGAGAGAGGCAGAAAGGGCGAAGGAAGGGCGGAGACGTACGGCGAGGTGCCATGGCTGAGGCTGAAGTGATGTGAAGAAGGAAGAGAGAGGAAGAGAGAGGAGAGCAAGGTCAAGAGCTGGTCGCCCGCTGCTTGTCCGCTCCGAGTTCGGGTCAAGTCCTCCTGCCGAACCGAGCTCAGAGCCTGCTCCTCGATCGCACAAACAACGATGTCGTCCACGTATGGCGCAGAGCTGCTCGCCACGTAAGAATGAGACTGGGAGAAATCGCTTCGCCGAGGGACGCAAGTCAGCCTCGTCGCCAGTTGAAGGTCAAGGTGAAAAAAGACGCACAGTGCATATAGAACTGCAGAGACAACACCGACGGTACCGCTAAGAAACTACACAGTCGTCCGCGAGCTTCAACCCATACACCGCCCGCTCGACTTGCCGCTCGATCTTCTTCCAGTCGGCGCGCCTTTGAACTGCAGGTGCAGAGCGAGATCGTCAGTCGTGTTCACTGGAGGAGACAGCGAGAGTGACGCACCCAGCTCGTACAGATCCTCCGGGCTCAACGTCCCGTCGTACCTCCCCGCGTCCCTGACCAGCCCGCCGAGGTCCTTCGGATCCTCGACGAGGTAGATCTCGCCGACCATCTTGAGGCTTGTGAAGTAGACCGTGACCTGCGACTGGCGGAGGGTCGTCACGAACGAGTGGTACGCGTTCAGGTCGGCGATGAGCTGCAGGCCGCCAGTAGTCGAGACGATGAGGCGCTTGAGGTGCTTCAGGAGGATACTGTACGTTGAAGTTCCAGCACCATCAGTTCCGTACAGGGTGAGAGAGGGACAGGAACAGAGCGGAGAACCTGAGACGCACCCGTGCAGCCGAATCCCGACCTCCTGGTTGAACACCTCGATGATGTGCTTGTCGGCGCTGCCCTTGAGCATGTCGCAGTGCCCCTTCAGCACCTCGATGACGTCCTTGCACGCCTTGGTCGGCTCGAGGTCAAAATCGGCGTCGCCATCGGCGGGCGCAAAGTCGCGCGGGCCCTGGCGGGTCGTGAGCTGGTGCTCGACCGACGTCATGAGGATGTTGACGGCGGCGTTGAGGCCCTGCGCAACGGCGTCGTCGAGCGAGGACTCGAACTTCTTCTTCTCGCGGACGACCGTGTTAAGGAAATCCTTCTTGTCAATGTAGGCGGCCTAGAGGAGATGGGGGTCAGTGAGATGCCGGCGCAGGACAAGAGCAGCGCGACGCACCATCTCCTTCTCGAAGTAGACGTCGACCATCTGCTGGATCGTGTCGCCGATGTGCACCAGCTCGAAGAACTGCACCAGTGGCGCGACCTGCTCGTCCTCCTCGTGCTCCTCCGGCCGGTACATCTCCATCTGCCTCCGCGCCTTCTCGAACGCGGGCCCGACGTGCTTCTCCTTGAGCACCTGGAGCAGGACGATGAACACCTCCTCGATCGCGTCGCGGACCTTGCGGCCGTACGTGCCCGGGTAGCGGATGAAGGTCTGGATGCGCTTGAGCGAGTCGCGGTCCGCCTGGATGAGCTGCAGCGCCGTGTCGAGCGAGAGGAGGAGTTGCATCCGGTCGAAGCGGGAGCGGCGCGGTGGAGGAGCAGAGGTGCCGGGGGAGGGCAAGGAGCGGTCCGTTGCGGTGACGGTGCCGCTGGCGTCGATGGAGAGGCGCACAGCGGTCGAGTCGTCCGAGCCGCCCCAGGCCGCGGCGGAGGACTCGACGGGCACGGAGGGAGCGGACACGGCGGGCGTAACTTCGGCGACGGAAGGAGTAGAAGGGTTGGTCGTGGAGGGTGTTCGGCCGTGAGAGGGAGTGGAGGAAGAGGTGATACCGGCGCTGAGATGGGTGCCGAGCTGGGCGAAGGTGTTGATGGCGCCGGTTGCGCCGTAGGTGAGGGCGTTGAGGCCGAGTTCGGCGGTCTTGGGAATGATGGTGACGGGAAGGAGGAGGACCTTGGTGAAGCCGGCGAGGACGTTCTTCTTGACCTGTGCCGGATTGCTCGAGGCGAGGAAGGTTGGGTCTGAGATGGCGAGGTCGGAGGCGGTCTACATGAGGAAAGAGGGTTAGTCTGGATGGGGTGAAGGGGGAGAGCAGTCAAGCGCACCTTCTCGTCCCAGTCTCGGCACATTCCCTCCAGGACCTGCCGGATCCACTCGCCCTCCTCGGTGAGGTAGTCGTCCATCAGCGGCTCGAACATCTTGAAGACGACGTCCTCCGCCCGGTCCAGCGTCACCGTCGGCACCTTCGGCTCGATGTTCATCACCGTATCGACGAGACGATACACCTGTCCGAACGTCGCCGCCGTAGCGAGGAGGAAGAGCGGGTGCTGCAACGGCTGCGCGGCGGCGAGCAGCTGGGTGATGTACTCCGAGACGACGTCCATCGCGAGGCGCTCGAGGAAGTAGAGGAGGTTGTCGGACTGGGGTGGGAAGACGCGCGCGATGAGCGAGCCTTCGCGCTCGAGGACGCCGAGGATGTTCTGCATGAAGAGGTCCATTGGGGTGAAGTCGATCCCGTCCGCCTCGGTGCCCTGGATCGTCTCGACCTTACTGTGGGTGGAAAGAGCGTCAATCACGGTAGGAGGGGAGCGGGAGAGAGAGACACACGTGAGGTTCTGCAGCGGGTTGTGGCTCGAGTCGTAGAAGATCTCCCTCCGCTGGGTGAACACCTGCGCGACGTTGCTCGTCTCGTTGAGCTCCCACAGCACGCTCGCCTTGTCCTTCATGCCCGCCTCGTCCTTCTTCGCGTCCACCTTCTCGAACTCGGAGATGAGCGCCGACTCGAAGAAGTCGCTCGCGGACTGGACGTTGCGCAGGACGGTCGAGCGTTGTGGGAGTGACCGCGTCGGTGCGACGAGCGGGTGGCAGAAGCGCGCGAGGGAGGAGAGGAGCTGCGCGCGCAGCATCGGGGTGAGGGAGGAAGTGCTGAAGACGAGGGAAGAGGTCGTGTGCGTGATGAGGGAGGTGTAGTAGGGAAGGAGGAGAGAGTGGTGTTTCTTGAAGACGGCCAGGAGGTCGTGAGAGGGTGCATGAGGCGTGGTCGGCGTCGAGGTGGAGGAGCTGAAGGCGAAGGAGGAGCGGGTTGCGGTGCCGACAGGAGAAGCGACGACGGGAGTGTCGAAGGTGAGTTTGCTGACGGGTGCTGGCCGTCGAGGCTTCGAGGCGGGAGGCGGTGCGGGAACGGCAGGAGGAAGCGCGTCGTCGTCGTCGAACATGAGCAAGAGGTCGTCGTTCGCCTTCTTCGCCGTCGACGAAGCCGGGGTCGAGTCCAGCTGGACCTCGGCAAAGTCGTCTTCGATCCCGAACGGGTCGCTCGGCGCCTCGTCCTCAAAAGCGCCATCCTGGAAGTCGCCGAAGCCGTCGTCCGACGCCGCGGTCGCGACCGGCCCGTCATGCGCCTCGCCGCCCTCGAAGAAATCGCCGAACTCGTCGTCGCTCGAGAAGAGCTCGGCGTCTCCTCCTCGCGCTTCTGGCGGTTTCGACGGCCGCACTGCGCCGTCTATCCGGCCGTTCGCCTGCGCTGCTCCAGCTCCCGCTGGTGCTCCCCCACTCGGTTCTTCCTCCTTTTCCGCCGCCTTTTTCAGCTGGTCCCGCCACTTGATCTCGCCCGGCCCGCGGTAGTTGAGCCAGGCGAGCTTGGTGCGCCACACGCGGTCGTCTCCGGCGAGGGCAGCGAGCTTGCTTGAGCAGAGGGCGAGTTGGGGGATGTCGGGGATGGGGAGGAAGTGGAGGACGACGACCCAGGCTTCTTCGGGGAGGCGGCCGATGGTCTTGACCTTGTGAGCTGTCGGGAGTGGGCCTGCGCTAGGTGCGCGGTTGGGCACGAGGGCGGTCCATCGCTCTGCGGGGGCCAAGGTGAGCTGCGAGTTGAGGGATACGGCGGAGAGAACGAGACGGACCCATCGTGACCGGACCAGCTCAGTCGCTCCTAGGTGTTCTCGACGCGTGCTCTGTTAGGCTGTCCGTGGCTGTTGTGGTTGCTGAACCGAGTTGAGGTGATGAGGCGGGGCGGGGAGAGTCGACGACGGCGCAACGAGGAGCAAAGGCGAGACACGCTGTACGGGCGATGCGTATCCCGTAGAGTCCTCGGAGTAAGCCAACCAAACGGAAGAAGGATAGCGAGGAGAGCGGTCGAGGTGGAGCTGCTCGTCGTCGTCGTCCAGCTTGTCCTCGTTCCTCTTCGCCCGCTACTCCGCTTGCGCTCCTTCTGCTTCGTGCTACACTCCGACGAGCTCAGCACGACGCCATGCAGCGGCGCACAAAGCCGTGGCACCCGCCAGCGACTCGGGAAACCTGGCGCGACCTCCTCGTCTTCGAGGAGCGCCTCAAGCAGAACGCACAGCGGTCCGTCCCGCCGGTCTACCTCGCACACGATGAGAACACCCTGACGTTTCCCCTCCGCAGGCTTCAGAAGCAGCGGCGCAAGTATGAGGGTTAGCCGCACCTCCCCCTCCTCTCGCCCGCTCCTGGTTTCGTCCCATGCCGTGAGCTGACGAGAGACCCCGCTCACCCGTACAGCCTTCCTCATCACCCTCGTCGCCGTCATCGCATACCTCGGCTACCTCGTCTTCCTGGTCCCTTCCATTGTGTGTCCCCACCTTCCTCCCTTTCACACGGACCGTCTGCTGATGTCCCTTCGCTTCTGCAGTATTCGCTCGTGCACTACGGCAACGTCGCCATGCTGCTCGTCGCGGTCACGACCCTCGTCCTCTTCTTCGCGACCGGCATGTATAGCGAAAAGATCGCCTACGCCCACAAGTGCGCCTCCTTTTCTCTACCTTTCCAGCCCCTCTCGCTCACTCGTCTCTTCCCGCAGGTTTGTCCCTCAAGCGAACCGCGCCCTGCGGCCATTCAACATCTACCTCAATACGCGCCACCCCTCGCGGTTCTCCTTCCTGAACCCGTTCAAGTCGGCTCCTTCGCCGGCGAGCTCCACCCTGTCCCGCACGCCTTCCGGGCGCTCGATCGCCTCCGACCTCTCCTCTCCGCCTCTCTCACGACGAACATCCGCCTCGTCGGTCATGTCCAACTCGTCCTCCTCGGGCGCCTCATTCCGCTCCGGCGGCGCCCTCCGCTCCCTCTCCAACTCCCCTCCCTCCTCTCCGCCTCTCTCGGCCCACTCCCTCCCCTCTCCTCCACCCTCCCCAACGATCGACGACGGCCCCGTCACGCGCGCGCCCGTGCCTCCCCCTCCCACCTCCCTCGCACCCCCCGCGCGAGGCGTGCCGATCCCGCCGATCCCGCCTGCGCAGAACCCGCGCGGCGAGCTCATCTTCTCGTCGCGCGTGTCGCCGCAGTTCCGCGAGGGCTACGAGCGCTACCGCGGCGAGTGGGAGAAGCGCCGCGCCGAGGCGAGAAGGCTGCAGAGGGAGCAGCAGGGCGGGTGGGGCTGGTGGCTTGTTCGGCCTTGGGCGTGGGGCGCGGGGAGCAGCGCAGGGAGCAGGACGGCATCGCCTAGCCCTGCGCCGGGGGGAGGGAAGGCGGGAGGACGAGCGGGAGGAGCGAGAGGAGGAGGAGGAGGAGGAGCCGAGGGGGAGAAGGACAAGGACGCGGGCGAGACGGAGGAGGACGGGGAGAAGATTCTCTACAAGCGCGCGGGCAGGAGCCGCGAGTCGAGTGCCGTGCCGTCCGAATTCAGCATCGACTCGCGCCCGCCCTCGCGGACGCCGTCGCCCGAACCGCCCGCGAACGGGTCGGCGTGGCCATCCGCCTCGACAGCACAGGAGCAGCGCTTCCCCTCCGTCTCCCCTGTCCTTTCGTCGACCTCAACGCCCGCCTCTACCGCCCCACCCTCGCGCTCTCCCTCCCCAACCCAGCCGTCCTCCCATCCTCGTAGCCCTCCCGGCCCGAACGGCTCGCCCGGCCGCATCCGCGCCGAGAGCTTCTCCGAGCTGCTGACGATGGAGACGGACAGCGAGCATGAGCGGGGCGCGCTGAGGAGCCCGATGCTCGAGAGGAGCGAGTCGAGGAGGAGCCTGGTCGGGTAGAGTGTGACGGTGTAGGCATGGGTTTGCTGTATGTAAGGTCACCTCGAAGTAGCGAGTCTGAGGCAGTGCCGCGTGGAGCTTGTTCGCGCTTTCCGGTTGCTTCACGTCTTCCGCCCGTCCGCTCCCTGCTGTTGGCGGGAAGAAAGCGCTAGAAATGACAACACGGTACTGCTAGAAGAGGTGGAGACAATTGGAAGAGAGAAAGAAAGCGCCTCGACACCGTCAATACCGCCGTCGCTCGTTCTCCGCTCACTTCAGCTTCATCGCCTCGGCCACCCTCTCGAGCTCCCGCCTGACCTGCTCCTTGACCTCGACGGCCTTCATTCCCCCACCGAGGCACATCCACCGCTCGGCGCCGACGAGCTTGGTGTAGCAGAAGTCGGGGAAGTGGGACGCGAGGAAGGTGAGGGACTGGTCGGCTTCGTCTGCGGGTGGAGAACGACGTCAGCACCAGTCGAAGGGCAAGAGAGAGAGGATGGACGAGGAAAGGAGACGCACCGTGGCCGATGGCCAGTAGGGGGCTGTTTGCGACGGCGGCGCAGACCTCGTCGAAGCGGGTCGGGCGAGCGCTGCAACGCCTGGAAGTCGTCGAAGGGAGCGGTCAGTCTCACGAACAGCGCAAATAAGGCGGCAGGAAAAGGCCTACATGGTCACCACGTCGCAAACCGACCCCAGCCGGCTCAGCATCGCGTTCCGCTTGAAGAGCTCGCTCCGGCTCACGACCGGGTCGTCCCCGTCGGGCCCGGCGGTCCCATCCGGCTCAGCGCCAGCGTGGCGCTTTAGAGATCGCTTCGTCGGCGAGGCGTCGCCGCCGGACAAGGCGGAGAGGGAGGCGTGGTAGGCTGACTTCTTTTGGGCGTCTTGCTTGGCTTGGATCTGCCAGAGTACAGGGGTGAGCGCGCTTTTTGACAGGAAACGGAGAAGGGAACGTACCCGCTCACGAAGCGCAGCTGCCCGGTCCGCCGCCTTGCCTCCCTTCGCCTTGATCGGCTTGCCCAGCAACAAGCTCGAGACGAACTTCTCCGGCGAAGCGACGGGCAAGCTCGTCAAGGCTGCCTGTCCGAGGGTGTTGCTGCTTGTTGACGGTTTCTTCGGCGAGGGAGTGAGGGTCGAGGGAATGGCGGAAACGGCAGGGTTGAGAAGCGGAAGAGCGGCGCGTGGAATCGAGGTGAGGAGGGCGGAGGGGAGGGAGGAGGCAGTGGTCGTCCAGTCGAAGGTGAGGATGCCGTCGTGCTGGAATGTTGCAGAAGGTAAGTACAGATTCGGGCGGGAGAAGAGGGGTCAGAAGCGCACCTCGACCTGCTCCTCCTCCATCTCCTCCTTCTTCACGCTCATCTCCTTCGCCCAGCTCCTCAACCGCCTTTCTACCTCCTCCTTCCTCGCCTCTTTCCCCTGCGTCCACAGCGCGACGATGCTCATCCCATCCCTGCCCTTCCCGACGCTACTCGGGCTTGCCGGCGCTTCCCTGCTCCGCCTTCCAGGCGAGACGAGCTCAAACTTCGGCAGCTGCGGGTTCGCCTTGACCGCAACCGAGATGCCGAGCCCGTACGTGCCCAAGATGCGCGCGCCGGCGGCGCTGCTCGTCCGCGCGCGGGTGACGAGGAAGCCCATCCCGCCGGCTTCGTCTTCGCTCCGGGTGCGGCCACCGAACGCCGAGTCCGTGGCGCCGCCGCAACCCTCCCAGAGCCAGACGAGCCGCCGCAGGTCGTCCTCGCCGAACCGCTTGCCTGTGCTTTCGAGCATCTTGGAGAGTGTCGGCAGGTCGATCAGGTTCGTCATGCGGACGGAGGCTTCGCCCGAGGCAGAGTCGACCTCGGAGGACGACGAGGCGATGGAAGAGCCGGCGGTCGAGAGGTGGAGGATGAGGCTGCGCTCGACGGCGGAGTGAAGGGAGAGAAGGGCGGCGAGAGCGGGAGGAAGAGCGGGGCGAGCCGGTGCAGAGGGTTTCGGAGAGAAGGGATGACCGAAGGGGATGCCGAGAGAGGGAGAAGGAGTGGTAGGAGGCTTGGGCGAAAAGGCCGGTTGAGGAGGAGGGGTGCAAGGACGGGCGGGAGTGCGCGGTCGCCTCGTCGGCGTGTCGAACGGCGCGCTTCCATCCGGCTTGCAGTCCGCCTCGTCGTCACTGTCGAAGGTCAAAATGCGCCCCTTGCCCTTTGACGGGCTCCGACCCGGGCTCGCCTGCGCCTCGCGCATCTTCTCCTTCTTCATCGCGTGCTCGAGCTTCCTCCGCTTCTCCGCTCGCCGCTCGCGCTCGAGATCCTCGACGGTCTCGGTCGGCTCGCTGAGGAGCAGGTCCGACTCGAACTCGGCGGGGGTGCGCAGGTCCCCCTCTTCCGGCTGGCGGTAGACGCGGCCATTGAGCTTGACGACCACCTTGCGGGACGGTGAAGGCGGTGTGAGCGCAGAGGAGGCGGAAGAGGCGGAGGTCGTGCGAGTGTGGGAGGACGAGGACGGAGGAGTGGGGAGGCCTTGTTGGCTGGAGGCGAGAGGCGGGTCAGCGGCGACGGAGGGTGCGAGAGTGGCTCGTACGCACGTGTTGGCCTTGCTCGTCCTGCCTGGCGTGCGCTTGGCCTCGTGAGTCCGCCTGAGCACACCTCCCTCGAGTCCATCACGCAGGCCGGCGGGAGGAGCGGGAGCAGCGGCAGCGTCCTCGTCCACCATGGCGCGGGCACGGCGGCGGCGTTCAGGTGCAGAGAGAGCGGAGGACATAGCGTGAGAGAGTGAGAAGGGGGAGAGCAAGCGGAGGCGAAAGTGCTCAGGGAGCGGTCGCGCCGCAACGCGAGCAAGGTGATGAGGCTGGGTGGGGACGCCTCGCAGGGGCTTCCACAGCTTCGAGGAGCTCGTAGAGCGAGAGAGAACACCCGGGAGGGCGCGACGAGCAAGGAGAGCAAGGACTGCGCGAGCAAAAGCTGTCGAGAAGAAATCGGGCTTCTCTCGCGATGCCAGGACCAGGGCAGCACGAAGGGCAGTCCAGACAGCTTTGATTGACAATACGAACCTATAGAAAGCGCAAGAGCGGGAATCGCCGCCTCTTTATCGACCTTCTCCTCCTTTTCCTCCTCCTCACTGCAGGAAACGGGTTAGCAACCGCGTTCAAAGCGCGACGAGGGCGGCGGGACTGACCCTGGCAAAGCGGAAGTCCAGACGACGAGCTCCTTCATCGGTCGTCGTGGCCAGATCTGCAGGAAGCTGAAGTCAGGAAAAGCAGCAGAGGGAAAAGTCAAGCGGAAAACGCACAGTGTGCCCGCTCCTCAACCGACATCTTGCCCCACACCTTCTCCCTCTGCGCGTTGCGCCATCCGTAGTAGAACCAGGTGCCCGGACTGGAGGAAGGGCGGGTCAGTTCGGCGGAAAGGGAGAAGAGGCAGGAGACGCACTAGACGAGGACGATGTTGAGCGCAATGATGCCGAGAAGGATCGTGTTGCCGGTCTTGTACCTTGGCGCATCATTGGCTTGGTAGATCTGAGGAGAGGGAGGGTCAGAGTCGAGGTTTCCTCTTTAGAGGGAAGCAAGGACGGACGTTGCTGCCGATGATGCCCGAGACTTGTACGAACCTGTGGAGAAAGAGTCAGTCGGAGGCCCACGAGAAGAGGAAAGAGCGGACGAACATGTTGTAGAGCGAGGCGGACACAGTACGCGTCCGGACCGAGCCAGCGTTGCGGGAGCACCAGGCGACCTCTGTAGGAGCGTGTCAGTGCTCATCCCCCTACTCGTAGCGAGACAGGACGTACGGATGGCGTGGCAGTAGGGGTAGCCTAGCACGAGAGTCGCCAGGGCGTACCAGACCCATGGCGAGATCGGATCCTTGAGGACGACGAGCGGGATGTAGAAGATGAGGAACCAGTAGTTCTCGACGGCGGAGACCCAGGTGCGGTTGTCGACCGCCTCGGAGAGCAAGGTGAGCCCGATAAGGTTGAAGATGGACAGCGCGATGTGCGGCACCGAGAGCAGGTTGGCGTTGACCGTGCTGAAGCCGAGCTCCTTCATGGAGAGCTGGAAGTACGCCGAAAGTGGATAACCGGCAATGCCGAAGGTGAGGCCGATGAGGTACATGGGCCTGCCAGGGAGGACGAGTCAGAAGCATTGAGGAAAGAGAAGGAGAAAAGGCTCACCAGAGGTCGTAGTCGCACAGCGACTTCCAGAGCAGCTTCACATCAAGCGCCTGGCGGTTGTGCATCGAGCTTTTCTGCGGGTCGTCACGGATGACTCGGTTGACGATGATCTTGACTTCGTGATCGTTGAAGTAGCCCTTTGGACGCCAAGGTGCTTTGGTCTGGGACGGCGACGGGGCCTGCAAAGTGCACGGCGGTCTGTCAGTGACAGAGATGGCGTGTACAGCGAGATCTGCGAGTAAAAGGAAGTCAAACGTACGAGCATGAAGAACGAGGCGATTCCGCCGATCAAGGTGATGATGCCCTCGATCAGGAACATCCTGCAGGAGTGTGAGCGTGTTAGCGAGAGTAGAGAGCGAGAGAGGGTGATGAGAGAGGCCGAAGGACGAGGAGCAAGGAGGAATAAGGAGGAAACTTGCCACCTCCAGCCGGCGAAGCCAAGTACGCCACGCATCTTGAGCAGTCCGACGGCGAGGAAGGCGGTGAGGAAGTCGGCGAAGAAGTTGATAGACCAGAAGAGGGCCAGGCGGAGAGGGAGGCTGTTCTTGGTATCTGCGGGAAAAGCGAGGTTAGCCTCTGCACGGGAGAATAGACAACGATGGAGACGCACAAAAGTATGAGAGGTAGAGAATGACGTCGGGGATGAAGCCACTGTGGAGGAGAGGTGGTTCAGCGACACGAAAAGGAAGACGGTCCAGAGAAGGGAGACGAGGAAGACAAATTGAGGCGGTGAGGGGACGAGGACGGACCCTTGGAAGAAGGCAATCATAAAGCGCAAAGCGAGAAAGCTCGCGCGGCCGGAAAGCCAGAACTGGGCACCGGAGAGAATGCTGAAGATGCAGCTGCACGTCGAGGAGAGAAGGTGAGCATAGACAGTAATAGGCGAGTTCAGAGATGACGCACATCTGGAGGGGCAGCCAGATATCGACCCCGATGCGCTTGCCGATCTGTGGGAGTGTAAGGAAGGGTGAGAACAAAGCGGAGCGAAAAACCGGAAGCGGGCTTGGGCGCACCATCTGCGACGGCAACTCAGCTAGAAGGAAGCCTAGCTTGAAAAGCGTGTTGCCCAGATTGTAGTCGCCCTTGGTCAGGTGAAGATCCTTGAGGAAGTTGTCGGCAGTACTGCGGAAAACAAGTTTTCAGCACGATGAGAAGGACACAGGGACGCAAAGCCGGCTCACGCGTTCTTGAGGTTGCCGCGATCGATGTCGAGCAGGAGGAACATGACAAGAACCCCTGCGAAAGCGAATGAGTTGGCCCGAGGTGGATCATGGGAGGAGGGAAGGGGACGAACAGATGAGGATCTTGTAGTCAATCTTCCTCTCGACACGCCTTTCCTCGCGGTACGTCCACCGAAAGGCGGGATCGAACGCCTTGATGTTCTCCCACTCTGCAGGAGGCTGGTAGTGTTCCGCGAGCGGGCCGTCGAAGACGCTCTCAACGGTAGCAACCTGCGGAAGGGTCGTGAGAGCACGTCAACAAGGCTACATTCCAGGTGCAGGATGCCACAACGCACCGCATCGAGGTCGTGCACTTTGTTCTTCTTCTTGAGCCCAAGGGATTGGAGGAATGCGAGGCCGACGCTGGGCGGCTCTTGCTCCGGGTCGGCGAGAGGCGCGCGCTTGAGGTCGCTGATGGAGCTGGCCTGCGAGTTGGAGCGCTCCTTGACCCGCGGCAAGTCCTCCTCGGAGGCGGACTTGGCCTTGGGAAGAGAGGGTTGAATGGCGAGGGCAGGGTCGTCGGCGGGCGGCATCTGAAGAGTAAGCGATTGGAGGAGAAGCGGAAGCAAGAGACGAGCAAGCAGCACGCTCTGCCTCTTGTACCTACAGCGCCCTCTCTTCCGCCAGAACGAGCGAGAGACGTGCCATACGCTTGGCGCGCTCGCAAGTTGGCGGCAGGAAGAGGCGAGGGAAGCCCGATCAGCGGCCAAGGCAGGCTTGGCGGGAGTCGAGGCTGCTCTGGAGGGAAGTCACTCGCCTCGTACAAGGCGTTTGAGCTTGGCATCGGCGCAAGGATGGTTGACGAGCACGCGAAGGTGATGCGCGGTGAGTATGGCGAGGGAAGTGAGGGGCATGCTCGCAAGCTGGCGGGAGCTGTCGCAAGGCTCCTCGGTGCCATTGCGCGGGTGCTGGAGCGATTCGGAGAGACTGAGCGAGTAGACGGAGCCAAACTGATGAGGGCGTCGTCGTCTCGCCTTTCGCCTTCGTCCTCCTCCCTCTCCCAGCTTGGTGCGCCCCTGTGCTGCTTTCCTGCTCCCCTTCGCCCCTCTCTTGCTTTCGCCCGCGCGCACGCACCCGCCCACCCCTTCGGCTCGCTTGCCGCCTCGTCGCTCGCCATCGCCCCGTTCGGCTTGCGCAATGCTCGCGCCATCCAGATGACCGGCTGATTGCCACGCGGCGCGAAGGGGACAGCAAGGGAGGTAGCCGAGGCTGTCTCCCGCTTCTTGCTTCCCACTGCACCACGATGAGCGCGACCACCACCACTCTCGAAGAGCCCACTGCGCCCGTCGTCCTCACCGAGGTCAAGCCGTCCGACGTACGTTGCCTCCGTGCCTTTCCCACACGTCGCGCTGACCGGGCACGACCACGCAGGCCAACTATCCCTTCAAGCACCTCCTGCCCCACTGGGCCAAGGGCGTCACCCTCCCTCCCCTCGAGCCTTTCGAGCACCACGACCCAGGGCACGAGGCGCTGAAGGACCCTGAGCCGCGCTCCTTCCTCACCCGCGCCAAGGTCAAGGAGATCACGCCCGACTTCGGTACCGAAGTGGTCGACGGCGTCGACCTCACCAAGCTCACGTCCCGCGAGCGCGCTCAGATCGCCCTCTTCGTGGCCCAGCGTGGCTTTGTCGTCCTTCGTAATCAGCAAAACTTCATCAATGCCGACCCCAAGTGGCAGATCTAGTGCGCCTTCCCCTCCCTTTCTTCCCGTTCTTCCGAAGCTGACCCTCCTTTTCTCGCAGCGACTGGGGCGCTCACTTCGGCCGCATCCACACCCACCCCGTGTCTGGTCAGCCGAAGGACTACCCCGAGTTGTGCGTTGTTGCGGTCCTTCCTGACAGGACGAGGCTTACCTCCTGCTCCCCTCTTAGCCACCTCGTCTACCGCGACGACGAAGCCACCTCAGACGAGCGCGCGTACGAGGGTCGCCTGAACCGCAACACGCTTCACTCCGATGTCAGGTAAATCTGATTTTCCTCCTCCCTGCTTCATTCTTCCTTGCTGACCTTTCCTCCCTCAACAGCTACGAGCTCCAACCGCCCGGCCTCACCACTCTCTTCCTGTCGGCCTCTTTCCTCCGTCCTCTCCTTGCCACCACCGCTGATCTCCTTCCACTCGCCCCTCTCCTTCAAACAGTTACTCTACCCCTCCGTCTGGCGGCGACACACTCTTCGTCGACACGGTCGAGGCGTACAATCGCCTCTCGCCTTCCTTCCGCGAGTACCTCGAGACGCTCGAGGTCGTCCACTCCGGCTTCGAGCAGGCCGCGCGCTCGGTCGCCCTTCACGGCGCCGACACGATCAAGCGCCAACCGGTCAAGCACGTCCACCCGCTCGTGCGCCGCCACCCCGTCACGGGCGAGCGCGCCCTGTACGTCAACCCCGGGTTCAGCCGCGAGATTGTCGGGCTCAAGCAGGAGGAGAGCAAGACGATCCTCGACCTTCTCTATACTCACCTTCTCCAGGGCCACGATTTCTCCGCCCGGGCCAACTGGGGAGAGCCCGGGACGGTCGTGTTGTGGGACAAGTCAGTCTTCTGTCCCGCACTTCCTCTTTTCCCTCTGCGCCCCTCTTCCTTGCCCTTCTTCCCGACCTCTCAATCACAGGCTCTGGTGCCCCTCCTCCTGCGAGCACTTAGCTGACCCCTTCGACGACTTCTAGCCGCATCACCTGCCACTCCGCCATTGTCGACTGGAACGGCAAGGGCAGCATGGGCGGAATCCGCCATGGCGCTCGCGTGACGGCGCAGGCCGAGAGGCCGTCTCTCTGAGCGGCACTTGTCTTCACGCTACATTTGTGCGAGCGGTAGCTGTTCGCCCAGTAGAGTGATGAGAAGCTGGCTGTCTTTCTTTTTAGCCCGCCCTCTTCCCATTCTCCTCCCTTCCGTTTTGACGACCAAAGCAGTGCAACCTTGACGAGCAGTATCCCATCTCCCACGCCGTGCATCGCCAGAAGGAGAGTGAAAAGCGAGTAGACTGCATCAAGCGGCTTTTTCTCCTACTCCGGAACCGGCGTCGACCAATTCCTCCTCCTGTTCAAAGCTCTGCGGACGGACAAGGTCAACGTCAAGGCGAGTCTCGAAGGAGAGGAGGCGCACCCTCCTCCTCCGTCAAACTCTCCGTCCTCCTCCCCATCTCCCACGTCCCCCATCCGCCTGCGAAGCTGCTCTCCTCCGACCGGCTCCTCGCGTCGCCCTCGCCGAAGAAGCTCCCCCTTTCGCGCTCGGGCGAGACCGGCGTGCGCGACCCGTCATCCGAGTTGCCCCCGTCAGAGGTAGGGGAGAGAAGGCGAGCGGCCGAGGGAGAGGAGTAGGTCGAGGCTGGGAGGGAGGTCACGCCGAGGAGGGACGTTGACGAGGCGGCGTTTGAGACCGAGTAGTATGGGCCTGTCGGGAGAAGCGTCAATCCAAGGAGGAAGAGAAGGTAGCAAGGAAAAGGCGTACCGTCCACATCCTCACTCTCCTCGCACATCCCCTGCTTCTCCTCTCTGAGCATCTCCACGACCTTGTAAACCCCCTCGATCTCCTCCTCGAGCGTCCTGTTGAGCGCGACCAGCTCGTCGTTCGCGCGCTCGAGGTCGTGCTGGGCGTGGACGGCGCGGTCGCGGTCCTGGGTGAGGACGGCGACGCGGGACGAGAGCGCGGTATGGCGCGACTTGAGCAGGGCGAGCTCGACGCCGACCTGGCTCTCCAGAAAGGGGAGGGGACGAGGTCAGTCTCGCTTGGGGAAAAGGAGGAAAGGGAGGAGTACGCACCTGGTTCAGCCTTTGAGCCGGCGTGCGCGGGTCCTCGTAGGACGACTTGGACTTGCTGCTGCTCACCGCCGGCGGGATGGGCCACGGGCGCCTGGTCGAGTCCCAGGAAAGGGGCGACTCGGCGAGGCGAAGGAGGTAATCGCGAGGCAGAGGTGTCGGCGCACTCATCGGGACGCTGGCAGTTTCCGCTTCGATAGCGGATGTGGTAGAGGGAGAAAAGGAAGAGGCGGAAAGGGAGGAAGAGCGAGGTGTGGCGTTGGGCTGAGAGGCGGGGGTGACAGACTGGGCGTCCGTCTTCTTCTTGAGCTCCTCGTACGCCACGCGGAAGAGCCTCGTCTTTTTCTCGAACCCGTCGCGCTCCTCGAGGAGCTGCTTCTGCGCCTGTTCCCTCGCCTCGTCCGCCTTCTCGACCGCCTGCCTCGCCTTCTCGACCTCGCCCTCTTTCGCGCCGAGCGCCGCCGCAAGCTGGTCGCGCTCGTTCTGCAGCGCGCGGAGGGACTGCACCGCCTTGGCGATCTTCTCCCTCGCGACGACGAGCTGCACGTCCAGCTCGCCGACCTTGTCCTGCGCCTGCCGGACCTTCTCCTCCGCGGCCTCCCTCTCCCGCTCCGCGACGGCGACCTTCCGCATCTCCTCGAGCACCTGCTCCTCGAGGCGCAGGACCTCGTCCTGCAGCCGCCCCGCGACCTTGACCTCCTCCTCGAGCTCGCCGCCCTGCTGCTCGAGGCGGACAATCTCGCTCACGGCCTCCTCGAGGCGCGCTCGCGCGCTCTTCGCCTCCGTGAGCGACGCCTCGAGCTCGTCCTGCGCCGCCGCGCCCGCCGCGCGCAGGGCCGTTACCTCGCTCTGCAGCTCGAAGACGGCCTTCTCGGCTTGGGCCCGCGCCGCCGAGTGCTGCTCCGCCGTGAGGTCGCGCGCGCGGCGGACCTTGTCGAGCGCGTGAGCGAGGTCGTCGCGCTCGCGCTCGACGCGGGCGAAGCGGTGGGCATCGCTGCTGCTGACTCTCACGGCGGAGGAGGAAGAGGCAGCCGGCATGGGCGGCTGATGGTGCGGGTGAAGGCGAGGCGTCTCGCCGCCATTGGCGGCAGTCGGCGACTTGGGACTGGCGAGAGCGCGTGTGCCGGCTTGAGCAGCAGGCGGGATGTTGCCCGGCTTGAGCTTCGCCTCCTCGAGCATCTTCTTCACGAATGCCCTCGCGTCGGGGTCGATGCGGCTCGGCAAGCCAGGAGCCGCTGCGACATCAGCGGTGCCACTGCGAGGAGGAGGAGGGGCGATCCTGGCGGGCGGGACGTGCGGAAGGTTGCGGAGAGGAAGACGAGGCGAGGTCGAGGGGGAGGTCTCGGGCGACGAGCGGTACTTGTAGTCGGGCGGGGCGTGCTTGCTGTAGACAGTGCGCTTGGACGCCTCGGGCGAGGAGGAGAGCAGCTGCTCCATGCCGGGCGAGGACGACGCGGTCGAGGCTGCAAAAGGTCAACGAGGAAGAAGTCAGTTTCGCTCGTGGCAGAGCAGGGAGAGAAAGAGGACGTACTCGTGGTTGCCTGTCCCATGCTAGTGCTGTCCTCAGTCCCGCTGGACCAAGTCCTGCCTCTGCTCTTCCCCTCGTGCTTCTCCTCCCGGTCGACTCCCTCGTACTTGAACCCGTTGTCCTCGCCCTGCTCCGTCTGTTCGGCCGCGTTGTCTCTCTTGTCCGTCTGAGGATGCTGAGTCGGGGCAGTGTGAGTGGTCGAGGTGTTAAGGAGCGAGAGGAGGTTGTGAGGCGGGGCGGTGCTCGAAGGCTGAGGAGACGAAGGAAGGCGAGGAAGCGAGTGCGATGCGTCGTACGGCGGTGGCGGGGCGCTGCTGCTGCTGACTGCCCACTTGGAAGTCATCTTGCGGGGTGAACGAGGGTAGGAGTGAGCGAAAGGAGGGAAAGAGGAGAGCGAGGGTCTCTCCGCGAGTCGTCCTCCGCGGCTGCAAGGGAAGAGCGGGGTCTAGTTGCGAATGCGAGCGATGGCAGGGAGAGAGGTAAGAACGACGCAAAGGAGGGGGTACTACGAGGAACCGAAAGAAACGACAAAACCCAGGAAAGGGAGGGAAGGGGAGGAAAACCAGCACCGGCGGATCTACACCTTGATTTGCGCCGCCTTGTTGCGCATCGCCTGCAGCTTCAGCACCTCCTGCGCGACCTTGCCCGGGCGCCGCAGGCTCGCGCCCGCCGCGAGGACGAGCGAGAGGAGGACGAGCGAGCCGGCCTGGTGCGTCGCGGCGAGGTGCGTCGGGACGAGGTACAGGAGCGTGGTGATGCCGAGCGCGGCCTGGAGCACGGCCATGTGCATCGAGCCTTTGATGAGGCGGTAGGTCGTCGGCGGGAGGTGGGGCTTGACCGAAGGCCGGCGGGCGTAGAGGAAGAGGGAGACGACCGAGATGAAGGTGGTGTAGGCCTGCTCGAAGGGGACTCGTCAGAAGCTAGTCCTCTCCAGGGAGAACGAGCGAAACGCACGAGCATGCGGTGGTCGAACTGGACCGTCGTCGGGTTCTCCGTGATGTTGCGCCAGCGGTCCGACTTGTCCGCCTTGCGGCAGTAGTAGTCCTTGTTGAGCTCGCTCATGCCAGGCGAGAAACCTCCACCCATCGTCGGCCACTCGTTGTAGATCAAGCCGGCGTCGAGGCCAGCGACGAAAGCGCCTGGGGAAGGAGGAAAGGGTCAGAGTAACTCTCGAACAGACGAAGAAGGGGAAGGACATACCCGAGAGAGCGGTGAGGAAGACGAGACCGGAGAGAGCGGTGGTGGCGACGCGAACGCGGCCGACGACCTTGCTGTTGAGCCCAGCGAGAGTCTCCTCGACGGTCTTCCACCCGCCAAGTCCCTGCGCCTTCTTGACCAGCTTCCAGTCGCGCCCGACGCCCCAGCCCATGCGCAAGCACGCCGCGTACACGAGGAACGCCATGCCGAGGTGCGCCGCGAGGCGGTACTGGCTCACGCGGGGCACGCCGCCGAGGTCGTTGACGCTCTCCTCGTCCAAGCCGGACTTGACCATGTACCACCCGAGCGCGCCCTGGCCGCCGATGAGGGTCGCGATGCCGAAGAGGGCGACGGCCGCGCCGCGGGCGAGCTTGCGCTTCATGATGAAGTAGGGGATCGGGGCGAGGAAGGTGAGGCCGATGATGCGCCCAAGGATGCGGTGCGACCACTCCCACATGTAAATCTTCTTGAAGTCGTCGACGGTCATGTGCTGGTTATTGCTGCAGGGCATGAGGGAGAAACGAGTCAGGCCTGGGAAGGTCAGGAGGAAAAGCGAGAAAAGGGGACGCACATCTTCCATTCCGGCGTGAGCTTGTACTTCTCGAACTCCTCCTCCCACTCAGCGCGGGAAAGCGGGAGCTTGACGCCCTTGATAACGTTCCACTCGGTGATGGAGAGGCCAGATTCGGTGAGGCGGGTCATGCCGCCGACGACGACGATGGCAAAGACGAGACCGGCGATGAGGAAGAGGTAGCGTGCGACGCCTGGGGTGGTAAGAACGGGCTCGGGCGGGTCGGGGAAGGCATCGGACGCGGAGGAAGAGGCGGGAGTAGAGGGGGCGGCAACGGTGGACTGGGAGCGGGAGGAGATGGCGATGCGCTGGCGGAGGAGGTCGACGGGGGAAGATTGCAGACGCTGATTCCGCTGCGAAGATGAGGGAATAGGTCAGTTCGGCTTCTTTACGAGAAAAGGAGAAGCAGCGACGGGGCATCTTCCTCCTCGACAGCCAACCGCCGGTTCTTCGTCCGCCCGCCGCTCGTTGTACAAAGCGACCACGCGTGGTTGCGCTCGTGCCGAAGCGGAAAGGAGGGGTGTAGAGGGAGAACGCACCTGGCGAAGTGCCGCGAAGACGGCTCCCTCTGCCCGACCCGTCGGGAAAGCCCTGGCCGCCTCGCCTGCGCGTGTCCGGGTCGCCCACTGGTGCGCCGAGCTAGGCCGTGAAGCGGTCGAGCGAGCTGCCGATGCGAAGAGGCGTGCGGCGGAAGGGCGAGCGGGAGGGGGTGCAGTGAGGCGGATCGAGGCCACGAGGGCGGTGGCGAGGGGTCGCCAAGGGTGTGGTGGGTGCATCGCTACTGGGTAGCAGCAGGAGAAGGAGAACGGAGCGGTGGGAGGAGAGGAACAGGTGCTCGACTTCGTCTTGCCGAGGATTGGCAGTGGTCGACTTCCTGCCTCTTCCGCTCCTTCGACTCGTCCTTACTCGGCTGCACTCTCTCCAACCATGCTCTCCACCGTCATCCGAGCCACCCGCGCATCCCGCCCTCTTCTCCTCGCCCGCTCTTCCCCCTCGACTCCCTTGCGCCTCTTCTCGTCCTCGTCCCCCCACCTGCAGCTCTCCGACGGCGAGAAGCTCCTCAAGGACAAGCTCGAACACTCCCTCGCAGGCGCAAAGGTCGACGTCCAAGACGTCTCCGGTACGCCGCCCCTTCTTCTCCTCGCTCATCCCGCTGCTTCGGGTTGCTGACCTGCTCCTCCTCTCTCCTCGCCTGATGAAGGCGGCTGCGGCTCGTTCTACGCCATCTCGATCGCACACGAGTCCTTCAAGGGCCTGTCGACTATCAAGCAACATCGCATCGTCAACGAGCTCCTCAAGGACGAGATCAAGGGCATGCACGGCCTCCAGGTGCGTCCCGCTCTACCGTTCCTCCCACCTGCGAGCCATGCTGACCCTTCTCTCTCCGTAGCTCAAGACCACCGCCCCCTGATCTCGACATAGAATATCCGACCCTCGCCCTTTTCCTCCTCTTCCGGCACATCTGTCCTTGTTGTACTCCTTCCTCGCATACGCAATACGGTCATCGTCTATCCCTTCCGTATGCGTGCGGTCGTGAGGGTGCCGGGGCACTCTCGCACTTCCCGCGCAGCCAAATGGGCCTCGACAGCGAGAGTAGAGGAAGAAAGACTCGCTTGCACTGCTTCAAGGCTGCTAAGACATGGTAGGGCGAAGTGTACAACAACAAGTACGAATGCTATGTACGGCGAGATGGAATATGAACGCGAGAAAGCAATAAGAAAAAGGGAGGACGAGCCATTCGACGGCTCGTCTAGAAAGCGCTCAACAGGCGGTGCATGATGCACATGTCGCGCTCGTCCTGAACCGTGCTCGCGAACGACAGCGCCCCGGCGCACGCCTCGACGCCGGGGAGCGGGCTCTCCTCCCTGTCCTCGTCCTTCTCGTCCTCGTCGAAGTCGCTCGGCGGCGGCGTCATCGGCGCGTCTCCGCCCGCCGCAGCCTTGCGCTCCTTCGCATCCTGGCGCTTCGTGCGCTGCAGGCGCAGGCGGTCGACCTCGTCGACGAGGATCGGGCCGCGGCGCTTCTTGATCGCTGGGCGCGGGTCGGGCCTCGACAGGTCCGAGGCGAAGAGGTCGTCGATGAGGGCGTCGACCGGGTTGGGAGACGGCGGCGGGCTCGGGTAGGAGGAGGCGGGCACGAGGCTGTACCCGGAAGGGAAGGGCGAGGAAGGGGGAGAGGCCCACGAGCCGGCGGTGTAGGCGCGAGGGCGGGGAGTGGACGGCTTGGACCGCTTGCGAGGGTCGGTGGTGACGAGCGAGTCGGAGTCGGAGTCGTCACGGCGACGCTGAAGGAAGGATGGAGTGTCAGTCCAAATCAGTGTTCTCGGGCGAGAAAGACTCGAGGAAAACGCACCTTGACCCGGCTAGGCGGGGTAGAGGGAGGCGAAGCGGGACGCATCGAGCGCATGTGCTGGTCGTTGAGGAGGGCCGTGTCCTGGGTGAGTGCGGTGGGAGGGCAACCCTGCAGGAAGTGAGCAAGAGATGGGTCAGCTCGACAAAGCAAGACGGGGAGGAAGGGAAGAAACCGCACCGGGACATTGCGGCGCAGAGAGATGATACGACGAGCGGGAACGGGAGTAGAGGCCTCAATAGGGCCGCGCTGCAAGGAAGGGCATGGTCAGTCGGAGACGAGGAGGGTAAAAGGCAGAGCGGGCACGCACCATCTCCGGAATGCGCTGGGTAGTCACACCGGCGAGACGAGCAGACTGGACCTGCTGGATCTGGAGATAGAAATTCCGTCAGTGTCAAGACACGCAGCAAGGGAAGCGACGAGAGCCGACCCACCTCGACCGACATCGCCGCCTTCTCGTCCTCCTCCTTCATCACCAAATCCGTCCCGTCGGCCTTGTCCTCCCGCGCCTCGCTCATGCGCATCATCGAGACCTCCTCGACCGCACCTGCTCGGTTCCCCGTCGCCACCATCCGGACCATCCGCTCCTTGACGAGCTCCTCCAGCTCAGCGCGCGCGGCCGAGCGAGCGGCGGCGGCCTTCTTAGCCTTGGCGGCGATGCGGGCGAGAGAGAGGTAAGTCGAGGCAAGGTCGTCGGCGAGGAGGAGCTCGGCAGGCGGGGTGGAGGGAGTGGTCGGGAGAGGGGCGGTCGGGGGGAAGAGGTCGGAGAAGGAGACACCGAAAAAGTTGAGCGAGGCGAGGTCGACGCCGGTGTAGGAGGTAGTAGGCGTTTGGGAGCTGGACTGCGGGAAGAGCGAGGCGAAAGTCAGCCCAAGTGGACGAGGGACGACGAGCGGACACGGGACGAACCTCGACGTCCATCTTGTTCTGCGCGGTCTGGAGGCGGTGGGCGACGGCGGAGGGGTTGCTGAGCATGCTGGTGTGCTGCTTGTACTTGTCGGTGCGCTGCTTGCGGGCGAGGATGAAGTTGGCGAGCTTGTAGGGCGCGGCGGACTTGCGGGCGGAGGCGATGGAGCTGGCGGGCTTCGTGGCGGAGTGGGGAGCCATGTCGAGTGGCAGTCGAGGATGGCAGGGAGGAGGAAAGTGAATTGAAGGAAGAAGAGCGAGAGAGAGAAGCGGAAGCGAGAGGCCTTTGGCCGGACGAGAGTCTTCAGATCGAAGCTGGTTCTGTCGACGAGCTCGACGGGGCTTGCGCGACTGTCTCACCCCTTCCTGGGGTCTCCAACTCGCCGTGTCAAGCTCCAGGCGCGCATTCCAAGCCGTTGCGCCGCGGTAGTCGCACTGGAGGAGGCGGGACGAGGAGGAAGAGCGCGGGAAGAGCGTGGAGAACGGCAAGAGTAGCACGAGGCGAGTCTCAGCTCGCCAGAGAGCGAGTTGCGACTGCAGAGAGAGTGTCAGCGGGGTGAGCCGTGGTGGAGCGGAAGCCAACGTTGGGTGAAGAGGAGGACGAGGACAAGGTCGACCTCGAACTGCTCCCGCTCTCGCTCGTGTTGGCTTGAGCGCTCACGGGTAGCATCTATAGTACTCGACAGTCCCCCTGCCGACCCCTCAATCCGCCCCTTGCCTTCGTCGTCGCTCGTCGCTGCACCTCCACTTCATCCAACCACCTCGCCATCCGTCCGTCCACCGCCCCGATGAGCCGCAGGCGCTCGCCGCATGCCTCGTGCACGGAGCTCAGAGCAGCACGGGCGGCCACCGGAGGCCGTTCGAGCGGAGGGCCTGGGAGAGCACCTCCATCGTTGGGCGGAACGAGGAGGCGCGCTGGACGGGCACTCGGAGCTTGGCTGGGTGCTCAGTGCTTCCGCACGCTTGCATACACTGTGAAAGAAGCGCTCCACCCGGCGGCGTTGCTCTCTCCGTCATTCCGGCGTCTTCGTCCCCATGCCCGACTGCCGAGTGGAGGTGCTCGACGCGAGTAGAAAAGGCGGGCTTGGCTGCTGCTTTGGCTTCTTCTCCACCACTCTCATCTTCCACTCCAAGCACCACCATCCACCTTTCCCACCCATCCAACCATGCTCGTCTTCGTCACTGGCGCCTCTGGCTTCGTCGGCCGCTCCGTCGTCCCCGAGCTTCTTTCCCACGGCCACAAGGTCCTCGCCCTCGCCCGCAACGACGCCGCCGCCGCCAAGCGCGAGGCCATCGAGGGCGTCACCGTCCACCGCGGCTCGCTCAAGGACCTCGACTCGCTTAAGGAGGGCGCAAAGAAGGCGGACGGCGTCGTGCACCTGGCCTTCCAGCACGACTTCGAGAACTACCTGGTGCGTTTCTCCTCGTCTCACTCCGCCATTACTCTCTGACTAACCCCCTCCCTGCAGGCCAACGCCCAGCTCGACGTCGACGTCACCAAGGCCATCGCCGACGCGCTCGTCGGCACCAACAAGCCCTTCGTGATCACCTCCGGCACCGCCCTTTTTGCCATGGACCCGACCCGCGAGCCCGATAGCGTCGCCGAAGAGGACACCCCTTTCTCTCCCGCCGTGCACGCCGCCCCTCGCATCGCTTCCGAGCGCGCCCTCCACGCATACGCCGACAAGGGCGTCCGCGGCTCGGTCGTGCGCCTTCCGCCGTCCGTCCACGGCCCGGGAGACGGCGGCTTCGTTCCCTGGATCGTCGCCTGCGCCCGTCAGCACGGCGCGTCACCCTTCGTCGGGTCGGGCGAGAACATCTGGCCCGGCGTTGACGTCCGCGACGCGGCCAAGGTCTTCCGCCTCGCGCTCGAGAAGGGCGAAGCGGGTTCGACCTTCCATGCGCTCGGCAACGGCGACAGGACGACGTTCAAGGACCTCGCCGGCATCGTCGGGGAGCGGCTCGGGGTGCCGGTGAAGCAGTTCGAGGGCCCGGGGGACGAGGCGGACGCGCACTTTGGCTTCCTCGCCCGCTTCACGACGCTCAACAACCTCGTCAGCGCTGAGAAGACGAAGAAGGCGCTCGGATGGGAGCCGACCGGGCGGACCTTGAAGGAGGAGCTGGTGGCGGGGACGTACTGCTAGACCAGGTCGCTCTTTTCCCCTTCTACACGTAGTACCTGTCTCTTTTGATCTGTCGTAGCCAAGTCAGCAGTAAGCGTCTGTTCGCGTCCAAGTCTTCCTCGCCCTCGACAAGACGGCCGCTTTCTCTTCTTCTTGCGCCCTTCGGCCTATTCGCACATGATGGTCCGTGTGGCGCTCGCCAACTTAGACTCCGAGCGGACAGAAAAGTACAGGTAAAGCGGGGAGTGGATTGCGAAGGAAGGACAACACGGCACAGCGATTTCTACGTCAGAACAACTACAGCATTGGGGGCACTTCAAGGTCACAATACTGACAAAGTCTAGTTGGCGAGCCCGCCGGTCGGCCACGTCGAGAACCAGTCCGCGCGGTCGTCGTTCCCGCTCGCCCTCCTTTCCTGGTCCTTCCCCCACTCGTCGGCATCGGCGTCCTGCATCCCCTCATCGCCGCCTTCTCCTCCGCCGCCGACGACGCCGTTCGGAGCGGCGGCGGCGAGGATGGCCGAGCCCGTTGCGGCGCCGCTCTCGCCCTTCTCGGCGCTCGGGACGATGCACCGCATGGAAAGGGCGGGCTCGCCGCGCTCGGTGCGCCAGCGGTTCGAGATCTCGAGAACCTCCTTGTCGATGACGTACCTGTGTACGCGGGGCAGGGGATGGTCAGTCCTGCGCGAGAAGAGGCGGAAAGGAGGGAAAGAAGGCGGGCGCACCAGTACTTGCGCAAGAAAGCCTCGGAGATCTCCCAGGCGTGCGGATTGAGCAGGTCCTGCCCATGGATGTTGAGCGCGCCGGCGAGGTCGGAGATGAGCTCGTCGGTCGAGAGCTGGTCCTTCAGGAGGATGAGCCGGTCGCGGAGGGAAGGGAAGATGATGCTGCGGGAGAGGGGGCGGGTGGTCAATCGGGGCCTTGTGGTAGCGCGCGAGAGCGAGAAGAGGGTGAGAGACTAGGAACAGGTCGTACCCATCGAAAAAGGGGTGATGAGGAACGGTTTGCTGCGTGACGGTGAGGCGGAGAGAAGGCGGGAGATTGTAGCTCGGGTTGTCGCGGCGATTCTTCATGTGGTAGCCGATGAGCTGGATGGCCTGCATCTGCGTGTTGTCCGATTGCTGCCAGCGGAGAAGAGAGGGAGTCAGCCAATCCGATCCGAGAACACGTCGAGAAAGGCTCAGAGCGCACAAGGGAGAACAGGTCCTGCGCAACCTTCGTGATCTGCGCCAAGTCGCCGCCCTTCACGGTCGTCAAGAAGTTCTCGCGCGCCTCGGCCTCGTCGATCGGCGAGACGTGCTGTTGCGGCGGCTTCTGCTGCGCGGGCGCATGTGCCGTCGGAATATGCTGGAGCGTGGCTGGAGCAGAAGGCATGCTCGACAGGCCTGGATGAGGCGGCAGGGTCGAGGACGGGATATCGAGCGAGATATTGGGGAAGGAGGTGGTCGGGAGGTCGAAGGTGCCGAAGTCGGGGAGAGAGGGAGCTTGCGTCGGCGGAGCGGAGGCAGGACCGCCGAGACCGGAGGCCATAAGGAAGGACAGGTCGGGCGGAGAGGGGTTTTGGGAAGGGAAGGTCGACTGCGGTTGCCTCGCCGCAGCGGCGAGCTTAGAGGGAGGGAGGGTAGTCTCGAGGGTCTGGGCGGAAGTAGATGCGATGGAGGTCGAGGGCGCAGGAGGCGCAGGAGCGGGAGGGGCGGCGGCGGAAGAAGTGGTGTGGTGCGGTAGAGAAAGCTTGAGGGCGTCTTGCGCCGTGTCGAGAATCGTCCTCGAGATGATGTCGTTAAACTCTGTGGTATATGCGTCAGCACCGTGCGAAAGAAAAGGTACAGAACAGCGTACCGGGAAGAGTCTTGCCCAGCTTTGGGAGAGCGCCGCCCATGCCCTCGCCCTGCTCGCCGGGAAAGGGTCAGTAAGAGCCAGGTAGGAAGGGAGGAAGAGAAAGACGCACGAAGAGCCGGCTGAGTGACGAGAGCAGCGCGCGCAGCTGCTGGTTTTCCTCGAGAACCAGCTTGATTGCGCTCTTCAGCCGCTCGATCTGCTCGTCGCGGCCCATCTCGTACAGCGCGACCTTGGTCTCGAGCTCCTTGATGTACTGCTGCTTGCGCTGTGTGAGGCATGAGAGCGCGCGAGTCAGCTCAGCCAGATCTGGGGAAGAGGAAAGTCGACAAGGGCATCGGGCGGAGAAGCCGACGAACCTGGCGAAACTCGCGTTGAGCGATCCGGTTCTGCTCCTTGCGGTCGGCTTCCCTGCGAGTGTGGAGAAGCAGGAAGCGGCAAGGCGAACGAGGGAGCGGGAGGGTCAGCGGATCTCGACGAGATGAGGCTGAACGGGAAGCGGAGGGAGCGTACTTGGCTGCCTTGCTTTTGACCGCCTTGCCCTTCTTGCCCGCGGGTGCTGCAGCTCCATTCAACGCCGTCGCGTCCGCCGACAGCCCCCCGTGCGCCTCGTCGTCCTCGTGCGAGTCGTGCTGCTCAAGAGTGAACGCGCGTCAATCGGCAGATGCTCGAGTGCAGTAGAGCGGGAGCAGGCGCGCACCATGTCGTGATGTGAGTCCACAGAGGCGCTGCGAGTCCGGCCGGTCGCCATCATGTGCGGGAGAAGGAGCAAGAGCGAGTTGACCAGCGAACAACCAGCGAACGAAGCGACACCGCCCCGGACGTCGATCCCTTCCGCACGGAAGTTGACGAGTCAGCCTCATTCTGTGAGTCTCATGCTTGGCCGACGATGACTGGTGGCACACGTTGACAATTGGCACGAACAACGACGAAGGGGAAAGAGAGAACGAGGAGGCCGAGGGTGGGCGATATCTGTACAGTAAAAAAGGCGGAACCCTGTCCTCCGTTCCCTCGTGCAACCCTCCCCAGTTCCCGCTCACTCATCCTCCCTTCGCGTCCAACTCCATCCAGGCTCCGTATCCCCCCCAAGACGACAAAGGAAAGGTGCGATGCGAGAGAAGGCGGAATGGCGAGTAGTCGAGCGGGCTTAGACGGCGCCAGACCCAGGGTGAGCGGTCGCGACGGTCTCGCCGCTGATGACACTCTGCGAGACGTCGATGTGACCCGCCTTGGGCTTGCCGGCGCTCTTCTTCTTGTAGTCCCGGATCGCGGCCTTGATGGCGTCCTCGGCGAGCATCGAGCAATGCAGCTTGACGGGCGGGAGGCACAACTGCGATGCGGACGCTTAGGTTGTCAGCAGGCGACAGGGAGAAGAAAGGAAGAAGACCGGGCAGACGGACCTCGCGGGCAATCTCGGTGTTCTTGATGGCGCCGGCCTGCTCGAGCGAAAGACCCTTGACGCGCTCAGTCATGTAGGACGACGAGGCGATGGCAGAGCCGCAACCGAACGTCTTGAACTTGACGTCCGAGATGATGCCGTTGTCGTCGACCTTGATCATAAGCTTCATGACTGCACGAGGGGGAGAAGACAGTCAGCACGGCGGGCGAGGGAGCGGCAGACGGGTGAGGCGCACCATCACCGCAGGCGGGAGCGCCGACGAGGCCGGACCCGACGTTGATGTCGTTCTTGTCGAGAGAGCCGACCTGCTCCGTTGAAAGCGAGGGAAGGAAAGAGTCAGCGATCGCGCCTCCGAAGAGGCTGAGCATCAGCTAGACGCCTTCAAGACCATCTCCAGTGTTATCCCGACACTCGAGAACGTCTGGCGGCTAGCCTGGCTAGCTGACGAGTGCCGTCCGATTTCCCTCGCCACACCGCCTCATCTCGGCGTCCTCTTGTGCTCAACTCGCCAGCGATAACCCGGGAGAGGGTCGGGGGTGTCGACGTACGTTCCTGGGCCTCTCGTAGTGGTCGATGACCTGCGCAGGAGGGAAGGGTCAGCGTGCGATGAAAGCGGCGAGCGATGAGAGGGTGCGCACCTTCTCGTGGTAGAAGCGGGCCTGCGGGACCGCCACGCGGGCGACGGAGGGGCGGGCAGCAGCGATGGCAGGACGGAGCGCGGTACGGAGAGCAAACATGGCGAGTGGGGAGTGCGAAAGACGAAGAGCAAGCGGTCGGCTCGGGGGAATAGTCGAGTTTGTAGTCCAACACAACCCGAGTTGTAATCCCTCCCCGTCTCGACTCGAGTCCGCTTCTCTCCCTTCTTTCCACCACTTTCGCTGCTCACTTCTCGCTCAAGCGCTCTCGCGCACGCGTACACACACCCTCCCGCACTTCCGCATGCGCGCCCGCCCTTCCTCGCGCCTCTCCATCGTTCCGGCTCGCCCTTCCTCCTACGCAACTTTTTCCCACTGCTTCGCCTCCGCTCCATGGGGAGGCAGTCCGGGTCAGCAGCCGCAGGCCACCAACTTGACGGGCGCCGCGAACGGAGCGGCGACACTTCGTTCTGCCGACTTGAGCTCCCCCCCCCCCCGCCTCGCTCGACCACAGCCTCCCGCTTCCCGGTCCCGACGCGCAATGGCGCTGCAGGCATCGCGAAAGGGGGAGAGGGGACGTCGGCCACAGGGCACGAACGCGTCTGCTCGGCTCAACCTTCGACCACTTCTTTCCCCCTCCTACTTCCCTCAGCCTCGCCGTTCTACCGTGACCCTCCTTTCCTCCCATTGTAAGACCTCCACCCGCTCCTCGGCCGGCCCCTCCTTCCGTGGCTTCCACGCCCACTCAAGTGGAAGGAGCGGTGACCCGCGCCAGCCCTCGTCGAGACCTCCTCCGCAAGGGAGGCGGGCGAGGGTTTCTTCCGAAGAAGGAGCGAAGCGCGATGGTCCTCCCTCTCAGCAGACGTTGAGCTACCCTCTCAGGAGGGCGGCTATGACGCTCCCTGCTCCACGGGCGGCCGGCATCTCTTTCCTTGCTCGCCTTTTGCTTTTCTGTTCGACGGCTTTTCTTCCGCTCCCGCCGGCTTATTCGTGCGCATTCCGCACAGTGCGTGCGATACCTCGATCGCCAGCGCCCAACGCGGCTTAGCCTCCTTCCGACGAGGACTTTTCCCTTTTCTCGCACTGCTCTGCACGTCTACTTCTCGCATTGTCTCCCCGTCCGGTGCCTCTGCGCGTCTGCGCACTCTCAGCGGACGTGCCCAAACCTCTGCCACCTCGCTTGACGAGCCGCTACCGCTTTCAGAGGATGAAAGCGACCCTCAGAGAGGATGCAAAACGAGCGCTTCGCCCTCGTCCCTCCGCTTTTCCCGTCCCCGGCACCGGAAGAAGAAGCGCTCATCCTGCTGCTCGCAGACCCACCTCGCACACAGAACAAGGCGGACCCACCTCGAACTCGCCCAGCCTGCACCGCCTCCTCGCACCTTTCCCTCCTCCTCCTCACTCCCACGCCGCTCCCGCTCACGATGGGCCTACTCCGCAAGCTCACTGGCCGCTTCAAGCAGCCCTCAAGCACCCTCGACAGCGCCCCCGCGGCCAGCAACCGCTACGCCCCGCCAAGCGGTCCCCCACCTCCCGCCGCTTCTGGCTCGTCGTATGCCCCTCAGCAAGCGAAGGCCGAGAACGCAGGCGGGCTGCAGCTCAGCAAGGCACAAGAGAACGCGCTGGCGGCACTCAGCAAGCACGACACGGTCTTTCTCGTCGGTTCGTCTTGCCTCTTTCCCTCCAGCGCTCACTGGCACAGGCTGACCCTCCCTTCTCCCTGTAGATGACTCCGGTACGATCTTCACGGCGACTCCTCGTACCCCTAGGGCTGACCTCCTTTTCCCACAGGCTCGATGGAGATGGTCTGGGACCACGAGCTCGCACCGGCCCTCGCTGCCGTCGTCCGCACCGCCGCCGCGTACGACGACGACGGCATCGACCTCTGCTTCTTCAACTCGCCCGAGCGGTGCACGTCCAAATCGGCCGAGGAGATCCTCGCCGTCTTCCGCCGCGTCCAGCCGAGGTACACGACCCCGACGGCCAAGGCGGTCAAGCGCGTGCTCGAGCCGTACATGCAGGGGTTCGAGGACTGGCACAGTGGAGGGAAGGCGAAGGGGCAGCCGAGGCCAAAGCCGCTTAACCTCGTCGTGCTCACTGGTGCGTTTTCACCCCTTTCTTTTTCTCTCCTGCCGGCCTCACTGAGTTGCATCATCCTGAGTAAGACGGTGCTCCCGACCGCGACCAGAGCCCCGAAATGGTCATCGTCGACATTGCGAAGCGGCTCGACCAGCGCCGTGCGCCGCCTTTCCAGGTGCGCTTCCCTCCTTTCTCTCCGCCTTTCCGCAGCTAAGTGGGCGAGTGCTTCTCTCGCAGATTGGCGTGAGCTTTGTACAGATCGGCAACGACCCGGAAGCGGCAGAGCACCTCAGGGGCCTTGACGACGACTTGCGGGAGAAGCACGGGTGCGCTTCCATCCTCTCCCTTTCTTCGCTCTTTGTTCGCTCTTTCTTCGCTCGTCATCTCGATGTCGCGTCCCAAAGGTGCTCGTGATTAATAATGACGCTCTTCTCCTCCCGCAGGATCCGCGACATGGTCGACACGACGCTCTTCGAAGGCAAGAACGACGCGAGCTACTTGCTCAAGGCCCTCCTCGGTGGCATCAATCGCTCCATCGATCGGAACGCGCAGTAGTCCCTCCATACGCGTTCCCTCCACCACCTCTTCTCTCAGCCTTTCCCGAAGACGGTGTCTTTTCTAGGTCTTCCCGCCCGCTCATGTATCACTCCTTGCCGTTCTTCCCTTGTTGTGCCGTACTTCGCCTGCATCACGATTGCTGGTTATCTTTTCTACGTCTACGCTTCGAGAATCTTGAGGACCCGCTCTCCAACAGCGAGAAGCTCCTCGTCCTGCCAGCGCCGCCCGACGATCTGCACCGACCCGGGCATGCCGGCCGTGACGGAAGGGTCGTCTGCGAGAAAGAGAGGCGTCAGCCGGCTCGAGGGAGCGGCCGCGCCCGAGTTGCGGGCCGCACGGCGTCGAAGACACGGAAGAAAAGGGGAAGGGAGAGGAGTGTAGAGGCAAAGAGGCGACGCACATGCATCATAGAACGCCTGGTCCATCTCGTTGACAGGCTTGAAGTCGGCGTCTCGCTTGTCGAGCGCCGGGTCGACCTTGGAGAAGGGGATGGCAAGGGCGGGAACGTCGAGGAGGTTGAACATGCCGGTGTAGCCCGGCCACGAGTTGCCGCCCGGCGGGACTGCCGTAACAGGTGCGACGGGAGAGAGTAGCCCGTCGATGGGCCGGCCGGTCGACGTCTCGTCTTTCGTCGCGAGCCACTTGTCCAAGAACGCCTGCTGAAGCTGCTCCTTCGCCCGGTTCGCTTGCCACAGCTCGTAGACGGTCATGAGGCCGTCTTCGGTCGGCGCGAGGCCCTCGATGAGCGGCTCGTCGATCGCTTCGCGGACGCGGCGGGTGTCTTCGCCGCCGTCGGCGCTGAAGAAGGCGTTCGAGAGGGCGAAGGTGTCCTTGAACTCCTTCATGTCGAACTCGATGACTGCAGGTGAGAGAGGAGACAGTGAGATGGGTTGATGATAGGAGAAGGAAAAGCAGATGGAAGGAAAATGCACCTTCATGGCCCGCCGCGACTAGCTTCGTCGCCGCCTCTTCCAGGGCACGCCGAATCGGCGGCGTAGGCGTCACGTTGTAGTCAGTGCGCATGATGCCGAACGAAAGCTTCTCCCGCTTCTCGACTTCGCCAGCGATCTCGGTGCGGAAAGGGAAAGGAAGGGAAGTCGCATCGTAGTCGGCGGCCGTGCCACAGACGGTGCGCATGAAGTAGGTGCAGGAGGCCAGAGAACGGGCCATCGGGCCCGCAACGGAGAGAACGGATTCTTGGCCGAGCTAGGAGGGAGACGAAATCAGCACAATACGATGAAAAGAAGGGGAGAAGAAGCGGACAAGGGAGTTCGTTGCGTGACCGTACGGGACGCGGCGGGTAGTGGGACGAATGGTGTGGAGGCCGCACAGGGCCGCAGGGATGCGGACGGAACTGCGTGAGGGAAAATAGTCAGGGCGAGGGAGAAGACACAGAGAAGGAAACCGCTTGCCCGCCGATGTCGGTACCCTAGCGGTAGGTAGAGCTCGTCAGCAGGTGGAAGGGGAGCGAGCAGTAGAGGAAGACGCACCACTCCCAGAATGCTCCCCTTCATCCGAATCAGCGCACCCTCTCCTCCACTACTTCCGCCCGGAACAAGCGCCATGTTGAGCGGGTTAAGCGTCCTTCCAAAGAGGTGATTGAACGTCTCCCCGATCATGAGCGTCTGGGGAACGTTGGTGCGGCAGTGGACGACCGCGCCAGCGCTGCGGAGGAGGGCGACGAGGGCAGAGTCGCGGGGAGAAATGCGGCCGAGATACGAGACGTAGCCTGGAAAGGAGCGAGGTGAGACAGGACCCAAAGGAGAGAATTGCCCCTGAGGAGAAAGGGAGGAGAGGGAGCGAGGCCGGGAGAGAGTGGGAACGAAGGAAATAACGGGACGACTCACCCATGGTCAGCTCGGTTCCCGCCACATCAAACTGGTCCTTGAGCGAGACGGGTACACCATCTGCACGCATGCGAAGATGTAAGCTCGGGGAGAAGAGGAGGAAGAAGAAGAAGACACACGGAGAGGCCCGACAGTCTTGCCCGTCTTCTGCAAGATCTCGTCCAGCTCCTTCGCCCGCTCGAATGCGGCGTCGAAGAAGATCTCGGTAAGGCCTTCAGAGAAGGAAGATGGTCAGCGCAAGCGGATGTTCGGGGGAGAAAAGACGACTTGCAGTTAGTGAGCTGGTGGGCGAACGCAGCACGCTTCGAGAAGGCGGTAGCCACCTCGACGGCCGTGTAATTACTGGAAGCGAGACGCTTGGCGAGCTGAATGGAGCTCGAAAAGTTAGCACGCAGAGGGAAAACAGCCGGCGGCAAGCAGACGCACCTCTTCGACCTCGTCCAGCTCCGTGATCTCCAGTTCGCGGTCCGAAAGGTACTTGACCGGGATGCCAGTGACGTCTCCTTTCGCTGTCGCGACGACTTCGGCGGGCAGGAGCCAGTCTTGCGGGATCAACGCGTCCCGGGCGGCGCGCTTCTTCGCGGCCATCTCTCGCCAGTTGTCCTTCGTGAGCGTGGGTGAGGTGGTCCAGTAGGGCGGGATGAGCGGCATGCTGGCGTGTGAGAAGCGGGAAGCGAAGCGAGTGAGGTGAAGGAGAGAAAGAGAGCTCCGATCGGTCCGCTTTAGGACGAGGTGGGGATGCCGGCAGATTCAGGCAGTCCAGCGAGACGATAACGAAAGCACAGGTGCTGCTGTTCCAGCCAGGAGCAAGTATAACACAGGTCTACAGACATGAGAACAAGAAGAAAAAGAAGAAAGATCAGGACCGCCTCAACCGCTCTGCCGCGTCCTCGCCCTTCTCTGCCCAGTACGCATCCCCGCCGTCGTCCTCATAGTCGCCCAGCTCAAACACCGTCTCGTCGCTGCCGACCGTCGTCCCCCTCGCCCCCCTCCCGCTGCCCGACCCGCTCCCGCTGTTCGTCCTGCGCATCTCGATGCTCTCCCCCGCTCGTCCGCCGACTCCGGCTCCGACATCGACCGACTCGCGCGCCCGCGCCGAGGTGAGCGGCATTGACTCGTACTCGACCGTGTCGGAGCGGCGGTGCCGCCCTCCGCGGCCGTCGCTGCCGTCCTCGAGGCGGCGGCCAAAGTCGACGAGCGCACCAAGCGCGGCGGGCAGGGCGACGCCAAAGACCTTGACGGGCTCGCGCTCCCTTGTCTCCGAGCGGAAGCGCGCCGGCGAGCCGCCGCCACCCTCGACATCCCCCACCTGCTCGACCCCGACCGCCTGCGCCGCCGACTTAAGCGCCATCTGGTGCTCGTAGAGGTCGACGAGCGCGACGCCGACGAGGTAGACGCCGAACGCGCCGGAGAAGAGCAGGATGGAGTAGGTGGTCGAGTCCATGACGCTGCCGGCGACCCACTGCATCTGCTCCTCCGTGGCGGACATGAACGTCAGGCCGGAGAGGACGAGGAGGAAGGGCGTGAGGTGCTGGAACGACGAGGGGCCGGTCGTGTCCGTGACCTCGGGGGTGGGCGCATCGCGGAGGACGAAGCAGATTTCGACAATGCGAACGAAGCCGGCGGCCATGAGCGCCGCGCCGAAGAACTTGTGCACCGTCGACGAGAGCTCGAGCGACTGGCCGTGGTTCGCCATGGCGTAGCCGGTCATGGCCTGCGGGGAGGGAAGAAAGGTGAGTTGGTCTGGGCAGAGGTCGAGGAGGAAAGGGCTAAGGCGCACAATGATCAAGGCCGGCACCACGCTCCGCTTGCGGTTCCTGCTCAGAAAGATGCCGAGCGCACCTCCTGCCCACCAGAGCACGCCGAGGGAAGTATGTTGCTGCACGAGAGAGCGTAAAAAGAAGAGGTCAGTCTTGCTGCAGGCAAGGCGCCTCAACCGGGGTACAGGCGTACCAGATCCTTGTGATTCCACGAGCTCTGTCCGGGCTTGAGGAAGTTGTGCTGCGGGAGGGAACGTGTCAATCAAAGGTCTCGAGGACCGAATTGGAAGCTCACCTCGGTGAAAGTGTTGACGATGCCCCAAAGCATGATGACCCAGCTGTCGAGGTACTCCTGCGAGACCTTGCGGCGCGCGAGCCAGCCCGCACCGACGCGGAGCATGAGGAGGAGGATGCAGGCGTAGGCGATGAAGGCCGAGCCCATGATGAAGTGGGCTGCGAGGGGGGAGAAAAGGATGTGTCAATTTTGGCACGGAGGAAGAGACGAACAAGAAGACGGGAAGACGCAAGAGGGAAGAGGCTCGAGAGGAAGGGGAGAAAGGGGAACAGCGTCGGGACGAGAGGAAGGGAAGGAAAGGGGAGGAAAACGCACCGAGGCACTGCCCGAGATGGTCGTTGAAGCAAAAACCGAGCGCTGCGATGCCGCCAAAGACCATCTGCACCCACCCGAAGATGGGGAAGCTCTTGCCGATGATGCCGTGCGCGAGGACAGCGCTCCGACGCCAGACGGTGCCCTCGAGGACGTGGAGCTTGAGGAAGACGCCGAGCGCGCCCTGCGAGATCATGTACCACCACATGTAGCCTGCGAAGTGGGCGTGGGCGGTCATGTGGAAGGAGCGGCCGCGGTGGTGGTGGCCGAGGTAGTTGCCCGAGAGGGAGAGGAGGATGGTGAGGGTCTGGAGGGGGACGTGAAAGCGGGAGCGGGTGATGCCGAGGACCATGCCTGTAGAGGGGAGAGCACAGGTGAGACAGAAGGAGGTGCCAGTCGGGAAAGAGAGGGGACGGACCGGCGGGGAAGAGGATGCCCCAGGAGAGGATCTGGATGCCGATGTGCCAGGAGAGCATGCTGTCCTGTGGCTCGTCGTTGGTGTAGTTCTGCTCGTACGGCCCGACGTCCTCTGCCTCGTGGTGATCGTGGGCGAGGACGGATGGCGCAGAGAGTAGGACGACGAGGAGGAGAAGGGCGGCGATGGCTCTTCGGCCGGTCGCGAGTGGTGCCCCCATGGTGAGCGAGGTGCGGTGAGTGGGCTGCGAGTGAGCGGGAAGCAGCAAGCTGGAGCAGAAGAGGACGAGCGGAGCCAACCCTCGCTTCGGCGAACGAGCCCAACCTCGGCGTCCACTTGCTTCCTCTCGACTCCGCTCTTGCTCTCTCGCTGTGCTCATGGCGGAAGGGTTCGCTGCTGCTGCACTAGACCCGGCCCTCCTCAGCAGCAGCGAGTCGCCGGCGCCGTTCCCGACTTCGCTCGCCGCTCTCGTCGAGGACTCGGAGGAACACGATCCAGCAGAGGACCATGACCGCGACGACTCCGAGGTACGCTTCACCTCTCTCCAGACGCGCGCAGACACGCTCAAGATCCGGCGCCGTCGAGGTCGTCGCGCTCATTCACTCCGACCTTGTCCACCTCGTGCAGGAACCGCGACGGCGTCCAACGAAGCGCAAGCACTCGCTGTCAGCTCCCACACCTCCCTCACGCTCGCCTGCCCCCCAACTGGCCGATCCGAGCGACATCTCGAACCCTCCCATCCTCGTCCCGCACACCCTCTCCCTCCCCGACACCCCCTTCGAGTTCTTCACCTCCCGCTCCCACCCCTTCAACAAGTTCGGCTACCGCTACACCCCCTGCGGACCCAGCCCGGGCACCCCGCTCCCCGTCCCGCCGCAGCGCACCATCGAGTCGTACCCGCCCGGCATCCGCTGGAGCTGGGAGGATCGCAGCCCGTTCACCCTCCTGACCGAGGACGCGCAGACGATCACAACGGACAAGGGATGGAGGGCGGTGCGGAGCAACGTCGGCGTCAGGGAGGGGGCGTGGTACTGGGAGGTCAAGGTCGAGAGGGGCGGGGGGGAAGGCGGACGAGAGCAAGGCGGAGAAGGGCAAGGTAGCTGGGTACGAGTCGGGGTTGGGCGAAGGGAGAGCCCGCTGAACGCGCCGGTGGGCATCGACGGGTGCGTCTCGTTTTCCTTTTCTTCTCCCTCCTGTCCTTACTCAACTTCCTTTTGTCCCGCAGCCATTCCTACGGCTACCGCGACAAGTCTGGCGACGCCATCACCATCGCCCAGCCCAAACCGTACGGCGTCCCCTACGGCTCCTCGACCACGATCGGCATCTACCTCTCCCTCCCTCCCCGTCCTCCTTCCACCTCCGACCGGCGCGACCCGGCCCGCATAGTCCGCAAGCGCATCCCCATCCGCTACAAGGGCCAGCTTTACTTCGAGCAGCTCGAGTACGCGCCGAGCAAGGAGATGGAGGAGCTCCTCGTTGACCCAGCGCTGCAAGCCTTCCGCGACCGCCAAGCCGAGGAGAAGAAGCGCAAAGCCAAAGCCGCCGCGCCGGGCACAAAGGCGCCCCCACCCCAGCAGCAGGGCCCGCCGCTGCGCCCGCTGCCCCGGCTCGAGGGCAGCAAGGTCGCCTTCTTCGTCAACGGCGAGTGCCAGGGCGTCGCGTACGAGGACCTGTACGACTTCCTTCCCTTGCGCAAGGACAAGGCGGACGAGAAGAGCAAGAAGAAGGACACGCGGCTCGTCATGGAAAACTGGCACGACGACGGCGCGCTCGGCTATTTCCCCATGGCGAGCGTCTTCGGCGGCGGGATCGCGACCCTCAACGCCGGGCCGGACTTTGCCTTCCCGCCTCCGGCCGACATCGAGGCCGCGCTGCGCGCCTCGCCGCACCCGCCGAAGAGCGGCGCGCTCCCGAACGCGAAGGAGTGGAAGCCCCTCTCGGAGCGGTACGAGCCGTTCGTCGCCGAGCAGGCGTGGCTCGACGACCACGACGAGGAGGCGGCGATCCGGGTGCTGCTCGAGGCGCAGGAGGCGGCGATGGCGGAGCAGGCCGCGCGAGGCGGGGCAGACACCCCCGGCAGCGGCGGCGAGTCCGCCTCGGCGGCGCCGGCGAAGAAGGCGAGGACGTCGCTTGCGGCGGCGGCGATCGCCGCGTCGAGCAAGCTGGCGAACCTTGGGGTCGTCAAGGCGGAGGCGGCGACGGGGGTATCCGAATCGCCAGCAGGGAGCCCTCGACCGGTGCCGGAGGTCAAGACGGAGATGGACGGTCCGCCACGATAGCAGCTGTTGTTGTCACTACTAATTTACCTCGCCGTCTCGCTGCCGCCTTTGCGCAATCAGGAGGAAGCGAGACGAGAGGCGAGGGCTCGCGCTCGTTCAGGCAGTCTGCTCTGCATTTCCTCCCCGCATCCAGCGCGGCTAAAGCTGGAGCAGGCTGACCGGTGCGAGCAAGAAAGAAAAGGTAGCGGTCTTGACGAGGACGAGGAAGGCCTGGACTAGAAACAGATGCTTCCAGGTTGACTTGGCTTCGGAAGGCTAGAAGAGAGAATAAATGGTTGCGAAGGGAAAAGAGCGGCAAGGTCTAGCAGTACGTCCCCGCCGCGAGTTCCTCCTTCAGGGTCCGCCCCGTCGGCTCCCATCCGAGCGCCTTCTTCGTCTTCTCAGCGCTGACGAGGTTGTTGAGCGTCGTGAAGCGGGCGAGGAAGCCAAAGTGCGCGTCCGCCTCGTCCCCCGGGCCCTCGAACTGCTTCACCGGCACCCCGAGCCGCTCCCCGACGATGCCGGCGAGGTCCTTGAACGCCGTCCTATCGCCGTTGCCGAGCGCATGGAAGGTCGAACCCGCCTTGCCCTTCTCGAGCGCGAGGCGGAAGACCTTGGCCGCGTCGCGGACGTCGACGCCTGGCCAGACGTTCTCGCCCGAGCCGACAAAGGGGGACGCGCCGTGCTGGCGGGCGCAGGCGACGATCTAGGGGACGAAGCCGCCGTCTCCCGGGCCGTGGACGGACGGCGGAAGGCGCACGACCGAGCCGCGGACGCCCTTGTCGGCGTGTGCGTGGAGGGCGCGCTCGGAAGCGATGCGAGGGGCGGCGTGCATGGCGGGAGAGAAAGGGGTGTCCTCGTCGGCGACGCTACCGGGCTCGCGGGTCGGGTCCATGGCAAAAAGAGCGGTGCCGGAGGTGATCACGAAGGGCTTGTTGGTTCCGACGAGCGTGTCGGCGATGGCCTTGGTCACCTCGACGTCGAGCTGGGCGTTGGCCTGCGTGGAAAGGGTCAGTCGTGGAGGCAAGGAAGAGATAGAGCGAAGAGCAACGCACGGCGTAGTTCTCAAAGTCATGCTGGAAGGCCAGGTGCACGACGCCGTCCGCCTTCCTTGCGCCCTCCTTGAGCGAGTCGAGGTCCTTGAGCGAGCCGCGGTGGACGGTAACGCCCTCGATGGCCTCAAGCTTGGCGGCAGCGTCGTCATTGCGGGCGAGGGCGAGGACCTGGTGGCCGTGCGAGAGGAGCTCGGGGACGACGGAGCGGCCGACGAAGCCAGAGGCGCCAGTGACGAAGACAAGCATGGTTGGATGGGTGGGAGAGGTGGGTGTGTGGTGATTGAAGTGAGAGACGAGAGTGGTGCAGAAGAAGCGGAAGCAGCAGCCAAGCCCGCCTTTTCTACTCGAGCACCTCCACTCGGCAGTCGGGCACGGGGACGAATACGCCGGAACAACGGAGAGTGCAGCGCCGCCGGGTGGAGTCCTTCCTCCACAATATGTGCAAGCGTGCGGAAGCACTCAGCACTCAGCTGAGCTGCGGGTGCCCGTCCAGCTCGCCTTCTCGTTCCGCCCGACGATGAAGGTGCTCTCCCAGGCCCTCCACTCGAATAGCCTCCGGTGGCCGCCCGTCCTGCTCTGAGCTCCGTGCACAAGGCATGCGACGAGCGCCTGCGGCTCATCGCGGCGGTGGACGGACGGATGGCGAGGTGGTTGGATGAAGTGGAGGTGCAGCGACGAGCGACGACGAAGGCAAGGGGCGGATTGAGGGGTCGGCAGGGGGACTGTCGAGTACTATAGATGCTACCCGTGAGCGC
>JAQJIZ010000085.1:0-143383 GCA_029873605.1 Rhodosporidiobolus sp. SP3-3/4
GACGAGGGGACCGTCTGCAGGGAGCACGGAAGGAAAGGTGAACGAACGACCGACAGGAAAGGAAAAGAAGGGAGGGAGAGAGAAGGAAAAGGACTTAGCGCTCGGGGGAAGTCGTGGATGAGGACCTCGTCCCAGCACGACCTTCCGGTGACTTCGCTCGCCTTTCGCGGACCCTCGACGCGAAAAAAAACCTATGCACTGCTCAAGTACTGCTGAAAGGAATGCACTGAGAGAACCGAGAGAACGGAAAAGAAGAGATGATCTAGGCGAAGGGAGAACAAGTCTAGAGCTGAATAGGCCATTCGAACGCCTCGCCGTAGTACGTGTGCACCGCCTTCGTCTCAAGGTAACCCTCAAGCGCCTGCCGCAACATGGGGCGGAGGTCAGACTCGGACGAAAAGTGGGACTTGACGGAAGAAACGCACCTCGGGTCCAAGGTCGCGGCCCCAGCCGGACTGCTTGAAGCCGCCGAACGGCACCTGGTGAGAGAGGAGGGTATAGTTGTTGACCCAGACTTTTGGTTTTTTGAGCGGGAGGTGGAGTAAGGTTAGTCCTGCTGTGTGCAAGAGGGGCAAGGATGGGACGAACCGGTGCCCGCCTTCAACCTGCGGACCATCCGGTTGACAGTCTTAATGTTGAGGCTGTGCACGGCAGCGGCGAGACCGTACTCCGTCGCGTTCGCGATCTGGATCGCCTCCTCCTCGTCCGAGAACTTGATGAGGGAGGCGACGGGGCCGAAGATCTCCTCCTTTGCGATCTTGTGCTGCATCGTGACGTCGCCGAACACGGTCGGCTGGATGAAGTAGCCCTTCTGGCCGGCGCGAGAACCTGTAGAGAGATTCAGGAGGTCAGCGGCGTCAGTCCGTCCCAAGGAAGTTGGCAAGGCCGAGAATCGTAGAGGAGAAAACGAGGAAAGGCAAAGATCAGAGGAGAGACGCACCACCGGTAAGCACTTTGGCGCCCTGCTCCTTGCCCGACGCGATGTACTCGAGGATCTTGTCGAACTGGACCTTGCTGACCTGCGCGCCCTGGAAGGTGTCCGCGTCCAGCGGGTTCCCGACCTTGATCTGCTCGGCGGCCTGGACGAAGAGCTTGCTGAACTCGGCGTAGACCGATTCGTGCACGAGGATGCGGGAGCCGGCGCAGCAGGACTGGCCTGTGAGCAGAAGAGAGGGGTTAGTAAAGGCAAGAAGACGGGAACATCAAGGCCGCTCACCCATGTTCTCGAACACGCCAAACGCCGCCCACTTCGCCGCCTCAGCCAGATCTGCGTCCGCCATGACGATGTTGGCCGACTTGCCGCCGAGCTCGAGGGTCACCTTCTTCAGGTTGGACTCGGCAGCGGCGATGGCAATGCGGCGGCCAGTCGCGGTCGAGCCGGTGAAGGAGATCTGGCGAGTGGAGAAGGGACGAAGGTCGGCGAGAGATGAAGACGAGGGGAAGAAGCTCGAGGTCAGTCCAGGTCGAAGGGAGCGAAGATCGGTGCAAAGACCGCTGAACGCACCTTGTCGACATCCATGTGGCGGGAGAGCGCGTCGCCGACGATAGCTCCGAGGCCGTTAACGATGTTGAAGGCGCCTTTGGGGAAGCCTGCCTCTTCGACAAGCTCGGCGAACATGAGCATCGAGAGGGGGGTGTTCTCGGCGGCCTTGAAGACGACGGAGCAGCCGGCGGCGAGGGCGGGGGAGAGCTTCCAGACGGCCATGAGGGTGGGGTAGTTCTGTGTGTGGAGGAAGAAGAGGGTGAGCAAGGCGAGGGGAAATTGATGTCTGCAGGGCAGAAGGTGAAAGTGGGACGAACCCAGGGAACAACAAGAGCAACTGTAGGTGGACGAATCCGAGTGAGCCTCCTGCTTTGGGGACAAAGGAAAGGGAGAAAAGCGCACCAACGCCAACCGGTTCGCGGCGAACGGTCGCCGACTTGCTCTTGTCGTCAAGCTCGATAGTGCGGCCGTGGATCTTGTCGGCGCAGCCTACAAGGGTACAGAGCGTGAGTATAAATCGAAGGCAAGACGGGACGAGCGGGACAAACCCGCGAAGTAGCGAAGGCAGGCTGCCGAGTCTGCGATGTCGGCCTTGGTCCACTCGACGGGCTTGCCGCTGTCCATCGACTCGACGGTCGCAATGCGGTCCGTGGCGGCCTCGAGCAGGTCGGCGAGCTTGAAGAGCAACCGACCGCGCTCCTGGCCCGGCGTGTTGGTTCCCCAGGTCGTCTCGAACGCCTCGCGCGCGGCAGAGACGGCCAGGTCAACATCCTCACGGGAGGCAGTGTCGAACTGCCGGGCGAAAAGAGGATGGGATCAGCGAGGAAGGGGCAAGGGGGGAATGAAGGAGGACGCACCTTGCCGAGCACCTCCTCCGTCGCCGGGTCGATGGTGTCGAGCGGCTCGCCACGGCCGGCGACCCACTCGCCGTTGATGTAGAGCCCGGTGCGGATGGTGCGGCCGGCGATGCTGAGGGTGGAGGCGGGCATGGAGCGGATGGTGGGGAGGTGGTGGTGGTGGTGCAGGGAAGGGCGAAGCGGTGTTGGGGCAGTGGGAGAGGGGCGGGAGTAGGTTGCGATCGGGGTGCTGTAGCGTGCTGGCGAGCTGGATAAGCGAAAGAAGGGGAGAGGAAGGCGCATGAGGCTCACCCCCTCCGCACTTCGGCGCTTCGACGGACGGCGAGCCCGCGACAGAGTAGCCGCTCGATCGCATTCCTCCTCTCTCTTCGCCTGCACCTGCAGCACGACCAGGACAACGCTACTTACAACCACCTCGAAGAGAAGGGGGAACGGGTACGAGAAAAAGCAGGAGGCGACGAAGGAGAAAACAAGCGGGCGGCTACTTCGGGGAGAAAGGCGGAAAGAACAGGGGGTGGGTGATATGCTACGACGGAGACGGGGAGGAGGAAGGTGTTCGCCTACTCCTCGTCCGGCTGCTGCTGGCCGGTCTGGCGGAAGCGGACGTGGCACTGCGGGAGAAAGAGGTCAACAAAGTCCCACGAGTGTAATGACAGACGAGACGACGCACCTCGTAAAAGTCAAGGCACTTCTGCGGCGCGCGGTACCGGACGACGTTGCCGGGCACCCAGCTGCACGGGTCCTTGAGCAGGTCGTCAAAGTCGACCTCGAATTCCTCCTCCTTCTGCTCCTCGACCGGCTCAATCGGCGCCTGTTCCTGCTCCGCGGCCGTCTTCTCCTCCGTGACGGCGGGAGCTGACGCAGGAGTGGGCGCGGCCGTAGTGTCGTCCTTCTTCTGCTCCTCCTTCGCCGAGTCGGTGGAGGCGGCACCGTTGACCTCTGGAACAGCGTCGGCGGGAGCGGCGGCCTTCTCGGCCGCATCGCCATCGACAGCGACCGCAGGTGCGGATGACGCGCTCTCGGCGGAAGGTTGGGGCTCGGCGACCTTGTCGCTCTCGCCCGGGCCGGACGCGGCGTCGTCCTTCTTCTCCTCCGTGGCCGCCGGCGCGGGCTCCTTCTCGCCCTCGGCGTCCTTCTCGCCCTCGGCGTCCTTCTCGCCCTCGGCGTCCTTCTCGCCCTCGGCGTCGACGTCGCCCTCGACGGCGGCGGCGGGAGCAGCGTCGGCGGCAGGAGCCGCCTCGCCGTTCTCCTTCGGCTGCTCAGGCGCCGCGCCCTCCTCCTTCTTCTCCGGCTCGTCCACCTTGGTCTCCTCCGACGTAGGGGCACTCTCCTCCTCCGTCCGCGCAGGCGCAGCAGCAGGCGCCTCGGCAGCCTTCCTCGCCGCGGCCCGCTCCCGGGCGTGCTTCTTCGCCCACGCGACGAGGGGCGGCGCGTCGGCCTTCCACAGGGCGAGCATGCGGAAGTCGCGGCGGCCGGAGGGCTCGACGACGCCGTCCGAGTTGGGCGGGGCCTGCGCCGAGAAGCGCGCGTTGTCCGACTGCTCGAGCGGGACGGCGTTGCCAAAGTCGTCAACGTTCTCCTCGACGGTCTCGATCTGGTCGATGTAGTCCTGCACATGGAAAGGCGGTCAGTCAGACTCGAGTGGGCGAGATAGGGAGAGAGAGACGCGCCTCCCAGTCCTGCTCCTCGCCAAACACCTCCTCCCACGGCACCTTGGCTCTGATGTCCATCTCCTCGCCCTCGCCCTCGGCACCCGCGTCCTGCATCTCCTCGTCCTCGTCCTCTGGCTCCTGCGGCGCCTCGGCCGGCGCCGCCTGGACGACCTTGGACTTGCGCCCGGCGCGCTTCTTCGGCTTGTCCTCGTCCACCACCTCCTCCTCGTCGTCGTCCGAGTCGGCCGCAGCAGCCGCCTTCTCCATCGACTTGCGGGTCGGCTTCTTCTCCTTCTTCTGGCCGGTGCCGTTCGCCTGGTCGACGCTCTTGCGCCCGCGCTTGGGCTTCTTCTCCTTCTCCTCGTCGTCCTTGTCGGCCGCGCGGCTCGCGCGGCGCTTGCGGCCGGTCGAGGTCGACTCGGGCTCGCCGGCGTCGTCGTCGTCGCCCTCCTGCTTGGCGATGCGCTTGATCAGGTCGTTGTAGGGCTTGGTGTTGGGGAGGTACCGCTGCTTCTGCTTGTCGAGCGAGAGGCCCTTCCAGTACGCCTCGACGAGGAGCTGGGCGGACCTGTGCACGAGAGCCTGGTGTCAGCGGGACGAGGGCAGGCGAACGGAGCGAGAGAAGAGCGCACTCGACGTTGGCCTCGCCCTCCCAGGTGTTGTCGGTCGGCTTGTCGTAACCCTTCCACTTGACATAGTACTGGAGCTCCTTCTGCGCGTGTGTTCGAGCACCTGGTTAGCGGTGCTCCTCCGAAACGAGCAGGACGCGACAGGGTCGCTCCGGACGCGCCGGGAGAAGCGAAGGAGGGACGTACGCCGACGCGCTTGTGCTTGATGATCTTTTCGACCTCGACTGTGAAGATGCGAGCGCGTCCAACGCGTCAGGAGGGCGTGATTGAGGCAGGGAGGGAGGGCAGCACGAGAGAGCGAGAGAGCGAACGCACACTCTTGCTCGTCGTCGTCCGAGTCGGAGGCGGGCTCGAGGCGCTGCTGCGGCTTGTCCTTCTTCGAGTACTTCTTGCCGGCCATGGATGCGTTCGAGCGAGGGGAAGCGGGTGGGAGTGCAAGGTCGAGGCGGAAGGAAGGGAGCGCGGTCAGGGTTGGACCGCTCCACTCGACTCGCCACACCGCTGACGGCGGCTGCACCGTTCAGGCGTCGCGCTGCATAGCCGTCTGACCGTCCTCTGGCCTTGCTACCGCTCTCGCTGCGCTTCCCTCTTCTTCTGCCTCGCCTCGATCTCTGGCTAGCTTCCGCTTCTCAGGCTCAGCCGAGGACTGACTTACCACAATGCAGTGTCCATCCCATCCTACCGCCGTCCCTCACCTCACAACCCGCCCCTCGCCCCCTCCCCCCTTTCCGCCCTCCTCCCCCTGTCCCTCTCTCCCGACTCTCTCCCGCTCGCCAGCTCCCTCCGCCTCCTCCGCCTCCGACTCGCTCGTCGTCGTCTCGTCCTCGTACTCCGGCGAGCACGTGCAGATCCATCTGCGAGGCGCCACAGGCACGGGCAGCGGAGGGAGGGCAGGGAGGTCCGACGTCGAGCCCGAGGTCAACGACTGGGCGGACGACTGCTGCTCCGGCGTGGCGGTCTGCGAGCGACGGACGCGCAGGTGGGAGCGGGACGAGGCGGACGTCGAGGTCGTCGTGGTAGAGGAGGAGGTGGCTGTCGCGGTGGTAGACGCGCGGCGAGCGCGGCGCGGGCGAGGGGGGAGAGGAGAGTCGGCCGGCGAGCGGAGGGGCGCCATCGAGCTCTGAGCATCGTTGGAGGGCGTCGGCGAGCCTGCGGGCGCCGTGGACCCCGCGGGCGGGGCGAGCGAACTCGACCCCCTCCTCGGCGTCCTTTTTCTCCTCCTCCCGTCGCTCAGCGACTCTTCCTCCTCGCTCGCCTTCCGCCCCTCTTCCCCTGCCTCGTCCACCGCCCTGTTTGCACGCCAGAACACGCCCTCAACCGCGACCCTCGACACCTCGCCCTCGACCCTCACCCTGGGCGGCGGGAGGAGGAGCGGCGACGGCGGCGGAAGGAGAGAGGAGTCGCGCCTCAGGGTCTTCGGGCGAGGACGAGGCGGAGGAGGTGCGTGCGAAGGAGGCGAGGGGGTGGGAGGCGGAGTGGGTGGGGGAGGAAAAGAGCGGTGCGGGACGAAGGGAGAAGAAGAGGCGCGAGGCGACGGAGAGAGCGGGTGGCGCTGAGGGGGGCGAGTAGAAGGCATCTTACTCGAGGAATGGCGGTGTGCGAAGCTGCAGATAAGGAGGGACAAGTCGTGTGAGTGGCAGTGGGGAGGAAAAGGAGGTGAGAAGCGGAGCGCACTTGGACAGGACCGGAATGACCTGTAGCGGCCGTGGAGCCTTGCTGCACCTACAGTTGTCCTCGTGGACGGCTATCGAGCGAAAAGAAGCGACGCGAAGCCGCAGGGACGGCGACGAAGCAGGGGAGAAAAGGGGGTCTTTGCGAGCGCGAGCGATGACCCGAACGCAGAACCGCATGCTTGCCTCGTGTGGGCGCAAAAGAGAGTGGTGGTACGCTGGCTGCTCAACCGCGAGCGAAGAATGCGCAGAAAGTCGCCTTTCCTCTCCTCATCCCGGAGATGGGAGGCAACAGCGGTGCACAAAAGAACTGCGATACACACATGTAATTCTGGTGAAAGCGCGAACAACGATAATGGAGATGGCCAGGGAGAGGTCACTGCTTCTCCTCGGCGAAGACATGGCCCGGCGCCGCGCGGTGGACCCTCTTCTTCCCCCCGCAGAACCAGTAGATGCCGCCGAGGACGTGCGCGCCGGCAACGATGGCGACGGCGTAGTCTGGGTGAGAAGGAGGGTCAGCAGGGAGTAGAGAAGGGAAAAAAGGCAGGGAGCGCACTCATGTTCGACCCGGTCGTTGGGCGGACGTTGGGGAAGAAGAGGAAGAACGAGATGAAGATCTGCACACCTTCATGTCAGCATCCCTGGGAGCCGAAAGGACGAGGAGAAGCGCAGCACACCTCGTACGCTAGCGCGATACTGTTCGCGATGGGCCCGAGAACGGGGCCGAGGGTGAACGGGCCGGGCTTGAGCTGCCCCGACGGCCGCGCGCGGAAGAGCATGAGCGCGATCGGGAAGGCGTACGAGGTGTTAAGGAGGGCGATCGCGAGCTGGAGGAACGAGTTGAAGAGGGCGGTGTTGCCCTGCGACGAGGAGGAGGAAAAGGGTCAGCCTGCTACCAGGTGAGGGTGAGTGGCGCACGTACAAGGTAGATTAGGACAAGCAAGGACTGGATGATGGCGGACACGGCGAGCGCGCGGACAGGGACGTTGAACCTCGGCGAGAGGTGCGAGAACCAGCCCGAGAAGGGGATGCCGCCTTCGAGCGCGAACGCCCAGATGACGCGGCCAGAGGTGGCGAGGATGGCGATCGTTGCGGCGCAGGCGGAGAAGGTCGAGAGGAAGAACAGGAGGACCGTCGAGCCGGCGATGGAGCGGGTTGCGGCAAAGAGGAGCTCGAGGAAAGGGAAGCTGGCGGGCGCGAGGGGGTCAGTTGCGGTCAGAAAAGCAGAAAGAGAATAGCGTACATGGCTGTCGCGATCGTTTCGAGGTCGGTGATGGTGAAGAGGACACTGAGGATGAACATCATCCCTGTCGGGAGAGAAAGCAGGACAGAGCCGAGCATCGCCCGAGGTGCGTTGCGCTCCGGCTCGTGCATCTCTTCGCAGAGATGTGCAACGCTGTCGTAGCCGAGGATGGAGTAGGCTGAGGGCGAAGAGGGACCAAGCGGAGGAGTAGAAAAGGTCAGCTTTGGCTCCGCGGGTTCGGGGGAAGCGAAGCTAAGCGCACCCGCCCCAACCATGCCAAGAATGAAGACGATGCCCTTGTTGTCCCAGCCGGTGCCGTTGACGAAGTCAGTAAACGCGAACTTGGCTGCAAACATCAACCTGTTCAGCCTTTTCCTGTCTCCTGATCTTACAGGGGGGAGAAACCGCACGCACCTGAGTTGAACTCGCCCTTGTGCAGGCCGAGAAGAACGGCGACGACGATCACGCACACGGCCACCGAGACGAGGGCGGCGATATTGTTGAGCAGCCCGAAGAGGCGGAAACCGAAGATGTTAAAGCAGTAGGCGAGGAGCAACACGCCCCACTGTTGTAGAGAACAGTGAGTAAAGTGGGCAGATAGGCAACAGGAGATAAGTGCGCACGAAGACGAGGACGAAGTGCCAGGCGGCTGGGGCGTAGTTCGGATGGCAAAAGTTGCCGATGGCGATGATCTGCAAAGTCCAGAGAGCATCAGTACAGGAAGGTGGCTGAGCGGGCGACTTGATGGAAGGATAGCGGTGTGTTGGCAAGAAGACGGGAGAGCGAAAGGGGGAGGAAGAAGAGGACGCACGGAAACCGCGCAGATGAAGCAGGCCGAACATGCCATGAAGATCCATGCCACACTGTGGAGCAATGGCTCCTCAGAAAGGCGGACAGGCAAGGGAAAGGGAAGGAAAAGCAGCCGCACCATGTCAGCCTAAGGAGCAAAAACGCAAAAAGGAGTCAGTGGTGCTCGCCCCAAGCAAGGCGATGGACAGTCCCGCAGACGCACCACGCAACGTAGTACCTCAAGAACCTCTGGCAGCTTTTCGGCGCGAGGTGGGCCGTCCAGGCGATCTGGCCGTCTGCGGACGGATACATCGAGCACAGCTCGCCGAGGGAGGCAGCGCCCGCGAGTGACCCAATCCAGACGATGAGGAAGCCGAAGAACATGGTGACCGAGCCGCCGGAGTCTGAGCGAGAGGAAATGAGTGAGGGAGCAAGAAAAGAGAGGAAGGAGGATGGAAGAAAAGCGCACACATCGCTGTCGAGACGGTCCCGGCCCACGCGGCGGGCGTAGAGGTGACACAGAAGCTGCGAGAGGGAGGAAGGCCAGGGTCAGTAACAAGGAAGCAGAGGAAGACAACGGCGGAAGAGGAAAAGATGGACCAGAACAACATCATCGACAGCCAATTGAAGGAAACCTTCAATTCCCCTTCTTTCGTGCCAGTCGCAGCGACACCGAGCTCGACGTCGGGCGCGCTGAGCGCCGACGCTCCGGTAAGGACATGAGCGACGGGCGGCGCTTCCTCCAGCTTCGCACACGAGCGGCCCTTGTCGTGCTGTCCAGGAGACATGTAGGATGGGTGGGAGGAGGTGCTGGACATGGTAAGGGAGTGGGAAAGCGGGAGAGAGCGCCGCGAGATAGGTCATGAGGGGGATTGGGAGAGGAGGCAAGGACGAAGGTGGGGTCGGCGGGATCCAATCGCGGTCCTGTCAACTTTTCTCGAGTGGCTTTCGTGTTCAGCGGCTGCACCCCTCGCTGGCGGGAAGAACGCGGAAAGATGACAAGTCGAGGAGGCGCAGCTAAAGACACCGAGGGAGAAAAAGGAGGCCGGATTTTTCTCAGGCTTCCCGTTTTCCTCTCCTTCCTCGTCTTTCCCTCTCCCGCCGTGCAGCTCAAGGCGCATCTCCCTCCCTCTCGTGCTCGCTGGGCCCCGCAAGCCTCGATATCTCACCTGACCTCCTCTTCGAAACGCTCAGGCAGGCCAAAAGCGACCCGGCCTCCTTCCTCCGCCTGAAACGCCGCGAAGTCGCGAACGAAGCGATGGGCATCACGCAGCACGTGGACCGCGCGACAAGTTTGCACACCAACATGGAAGGACCAGAGCGGGACGGATGCCCGAGGCGGAAAGAGAGGAAGGAGGGGACGAGTCGGCGGAGGCTGCCTTTCGTGCTCAACGCACAGCCAACCAGCGCTAGGCTGAGCGCTCGTACAGGACGCTCTGCAGCTCCTGTACAAGAAGGGCGCAAGAAAGGCGAGCAAAATGCATCCTGCAAGGCATCTGCGTCTCCCCTGTCCCCCGTCCCCGTCTTGCCTATTCGACCGCCAACCTCGGCTCGTCCCCGTCCTCGCTCTCGCTGCCTTCGTCGTCCTCCTCGCCCTTCAGCTCGGGCGGGACGTCCTCCCCACCCTCCTTGACGCCAGGCGCCAAGCTCGCAGGGAGCTCGACCGCCGCTCCCCCCTCCTCCTCTCCCTTTCCCTCGCTCCCACCCTCCGCATTCGCATTTGCATCCGAGCCCTCCTCGCCCTCGTCTTCGTCCTCGAACGACGCCTCAAACATCCTGACCCAGCGGTGCTCCCTGTTCGCGCCGGGGAAGAGCCACACGTGGCTCCCCTCGGGGCCGACGCGCTCGGGCGTGCAGGGCGCGGCGGCGGGCAGGGAGGGGTGCGAGGGGATGGGTTCGGCGGGCGGGAGAGTGGCGGCGGAGGAGGAGGTGGCAACGGGCGAGGTCGGGGCGTGGACGGGCGTCGCGACTGGGACGCGGGCGTCGAGGTCCCACTCCTGCTTCTCTGTGCCCTTCTCCTCCCCTTCTCCGTCGGCGAGCGAGGTCTTGCCCAGCTCGTCGCAGAGCCACTGCACGACGCCGTCGCCGTCGCCAAGGAGGCAGACGTCGAACTGGTGGTGCGCGACCGGGTCGCGGTTGATCAGGATCTGGGGAACAGAGTGGGGGAGGTGCGAGGGCAGTTGGGCGACGGGAGAGACCTGCGCAATTCGGTGAAGGTGGAGGAAGGCGTAGAGGCAGGGAGGCGGGCGAGGGGAGATAGGAAATGTCAGCAACGACAAGTGGAGAGGGAACGAGGGAGGAAAGAGGCACCCGCAACGACGTCCCCATAACGATCAGCAAATCCACCTCGTCGCGGTCCTCGAGCAAGCGGCGGTCGAACTCGTCCGACAGCGCCTCGCCAAAGAAGGTGATGTCGGGCTTGATCACCGCCTTGCCCTCCCACTCGCTCCTGCCATAATCCCCTCCCCCACCCCCTCCTCCGTCATCGTCGTCAGAGCTCTCCTCCCACTCGGCCCTGCCCGTCTTCTTCTTCTTCCGCGGCGGCTCCTTCGCCTTTTCCTTCTCCTTCTCGGCCGCCTCGGCCTCTTGCTCGGCAGTGCAGAACGGGCACAGCGGCACGCGCGAGGCGAACACGTCGGCTTCGATCGACGCGCCCGGGAAGCGCCGCCGGCAGAGGAGGCACGAGGCGGTCGCGAAGGAGCCTGTGGGTGCGGGGGCGAGGCAGGTGAGCGAGCGGGACAAGGAGGATGAGGGGGGGAAAGAGAGACGGGAAGGCGTACCGTGGCAGTTGAGCATCTTCTCGACGCCGACTTGCTCGAACAGGCCGTCGATGTTCTGGGCTGTGCGTTTGAGATTTCTGAACGATCAGCTCAAGCTCTCGAGGAAGAGGCAGAACGAGAGTAAGGGGAGAACCGAGACGCACTGTAGTTGCGCAAGAGGCGGTCGTTGAGCTCGAGGAGCCTGACGAAGCGGTGGCACGGCGACGGGACAAAGTTCGACGGGTAGATCTCCTGCGTGCCGCCGCGTTGTCGAGTAAGCGATCTGGCTCCCGAGCCTTCGAGCTACTCTGACGCGGGGAGGAAGGAATAAGGAGGAAAGCGCGAGCGCAACGCACCTTCGCGAACCCGTAAAACACCCCCGGCCGCTCCCTGAACACCGCCAAGTCGAACATGTCCTGCGGGTCGTCGAGCTCGGCGCCGAGGTGGCCCTCCTTGAGGCGCGCGTACAGGCCCGTCGACGAGCGGAAGTCGGGGATGCCGCACGAGGTCTGCGCGCGCGCGCCCGAGTGGAGAGGAAGGTCAGAGAAGTGACGAGCTGGGAGAGAAAGAGGGCGAGGAAGAGGGGGAAAGGGACGGACGGAGACGCCTGCGCCGGTGAGGACGAGGATCTTGCGGCTCTGCCGGATCAGGGAGACGACGTCCTGCGGCGTGTTGTACTCGTCGAGCTTGGAGCGATTACGAAGGCTGGGTAGGCGCCAGGGGAGAGGCGGGGAGTACGGAGGAGTAAAGAGGGACACGGACGGAGAAGCAAGACGAGCTTCAGTACAAGGGGGCAGAAGACCCGGCGGGAGGACGGAGGAGAGGAGGGTTTGGAGACGCACACGCGCGAGCAGGCAATCTTGAGCATGCGGACCTGATCCTGCAGGGGCGTTTCGGGGCGCTGCGCGATATTGCGAGCCGCGGTCAGTCTCACTCACCTACACGACCCAGCTACCCCCGCTGTCCGCCAGCGGAGAGCAGGAAAGGAAATAGCGCGCGCGCTAGAGAGAGAGTGACGCACGACCATCACCCCAAACGCGAGCAGCACGACGCTGACGGGCCTAGCGCGCGGCCCGTCGAGGTACTCCTTGAGGAAGCGGAACAGGCCGCGCTCGCGGAGGTAGTCGTGCATCTGGGCGATCTCGGTCTCGGTGAACATGGAGGAGGCTGTGGGTGGGTGAGAGCAGGAGGGGGGTTAGGGGAAGGACGGGCGAAGGGCGTGTTGAGCAAAAGGCCAAGGGGGTAGGACGTTGCGGCGAGAGGGAGAGGGGCGGCAGGCGAGGGAGAGAGACAAGGCGAGGGAGGGAAAGGAAAGAGGAAGATAGAAGGGGAGCAAGGAACAGCGCGAGAGAGAGGGGCAGCCAGGAATAAGGGGAACAGGGAGAGGAAAGAGGGAGGGAGAGATGGGAGGGAGAAGAGGGAGGGAGGAGAGCGAGGGAGGGAAGAAAGCAAGGGAGAAGTGAGAGGGGGAAGAGGGAGGGAAAATGAAAAGGGAAAAGAAAGAGGGAGAAGGAGAGAGGACCAAGTGGAGCAGCGGCCGGGTCAGCGCACGAGTAAGAAGCGGGGCCCGAAGGAGGGCGCAGGGTGAAAAGGGGACGCACCGGCCTGCACCCACGCCTCCCAGTCCTCCTCGTCCTTCTCGCTCTCGCTCCCGCTGTCGTCCGTCAAGTCCTGGAAGCTCGGGACCTTGCCTCCCTCTCCCTGTCCTCCCTGCGCCTGTCCCTGTCCGCCCTGGACCTGCGAGTTCTCCCCGCTCGGAACGGACGAGAGCGCCGAGGACGAGGTAGAAGGGATGGGGTGCGGGAAGGGCTCGAGGTCGGGTCCGGGCGGGGCGAGCTCGGCGGGCGAGAGGGTTTGGAGGAGCGCGGGCGGGGCGGTGGGGAGTCCGGAGGGGGGCTGGGGCTGGGTGTGAGGAGGGTGGGAGGAGAGAGAGGCGGAGGTGGACTGCGGTGGGGCGGTGTAGGTGGTGTGGTCCATCTTGGCTGAGTGAGTGCAGCAGAGGGTGGATGTTGGCTGGATGAGGAGGGGAAGGAGGAGAGGGTCAACGTTCCGCTCGTTGCGACCACAGGGACAGCCGCTGCAGCTGTCCAGCGTGTTGAGCGTCTTCCTCGCACGCTGTATGCGCCCTTGGCTGTCCGCCTGCCGCTGTGGTTGTCCCTCCTCGTGTCCCGATGTCGCCAAGTGGGAGCAGTCGACACTCACCGCGGCAGGCCGTGGGGGCGCACGAGACCGACTACAGCTGCTTGTGTAGTCCGATCTGACGTAGCCAAGAGCAACAAGCAAGCACTCTGAGCGGGTCGAGGTGGAGACGACAGGGAGAGGGGAGGAGGCGGGGAGAGGATCGAGACGGCGCCGCCCCTAACAGCCATCTTGCAGGCGCACCAGTCCCAAGGAAGCATAATTCACAGCTCGACCCTCTTCAGCCCGCTGAACCGGAGATGAACAGAAACCGCAAGCCCGCTTGTCACCCCCTCCTGCTCGTCCGCCTCATCGCACTACTCTACATCGCCACGGAATGGATGCTGGCTGGAAGGAAGGAAAAGGAAAAGGAAGGGAGAGTAAGGAAGATCTAGGCGTCGGACTTGTACTTGGACTCGTCCTGGCCGTGGTAGGGGTGGCTGGGGGAGGGGAAGAAGAGTCAGTCTCTCTGCAACTTGTACTTATCACACAGCCTGGCAATAGCGTGCTTGCCAGGACATCGCAGAAGAAGAGCAAGAAAGAGAGAGCTCGAACGTACTTGACCAAGTTGAACCACGGCAGGACGCCAAACTTGAGCTGGCTCCACATCGAGTTGCGGTGCGCGACGCCCTGGATGTACTCGGGCAGGTCCGTCTCGCCGTACAGCGGCTTGCCCTGCGCCGCGAGCGCCGAGAGCTCCTCCCGGTCGCGCGCCTGCTCGACGCTGTTCTCCTTCCAGCCCCAAAGGCGGACTGCGCGGGGATGGGGCGAGTGGGGGGTCAGTCGGGACCCTTCTGTGTTGACTGGCCCCGTCGAGAACCAGCCTTCCGATCCAGAGGGAGAGAGGCCGGAGGAAGGGGCAGGAGGGAAGGGACCACGCACGGGACGAGGTCTGGTACGCGAGCAGGAAGCCGCCGCAGAACCCGAGCCAGGTCGCGAGGCGGAGCGTCGGGCGGAGGCCGGCCTTGGGGAGCTTGGTCGGGTCGGCGAGCTCTGCAGGGTGGGGGTGGTCGAGGTGGGGGCGGGAGGTGCGAGAGAAGGCGAGAATGAGCGAGGGGGAACAGGGCGGAGGTCAGTGGGGACTCGAGAACGTGAGGGATTACTGGAGCTCGTTCAGTCGAGCGCAGTGTGATAGGAGGAAGGGGAACAGCCCGTAGCTGCCGCCGTTCCGCCGAGACTAGCTCGCCGGACGAGGAGGTCGAGGGGCACTCTCCTCCTGTCTGCGCCGCCCAACCCGTCGCCACTCGCAGGTCTCCGCTCCGTCACTCTGAGCAGATGGCCCGCCTGCCCGCGCGCCATTTGGCCCACTCGAGCCGCAAGACCCCTCCTGACCCCCAAGTCCACCTCATTCTCGTCGTCCCGAGATTCGGAGGAAGCCAGACGCACCGAGGCCGTAGATGGCCGCGGGGGCGATGGCGGTCCCTGCGGCCCACATGCCGTAGTCGGAGGAGCGGAAGTTGCGAACGACGCGGTTGAAGTGCGGGTCCGAGTCGATCAGCGGGAACGGCGTCGAGAGGCTGTGCAAGCGCTTGAGTCAGCGCCAGTAAGTAGAGAGAGGAAGGGACGGGGCGCACTTGTTGGTGTCTTGGCGGACGGGAGCCAACATGGTCGAGGGGGAGATGAGGAGGAGGAGAAGGGGAAGGAGGGGAAGAGGGGACTGTGCGGGTGGTAGGGGTGGGAGGTGTGCTGGTGAGGGTGCTAGCGGTGCACTGAACAGTCCAGCAAGCGGGAGAGAGCGAGTGGAGAGAAGCAGGCCAGCTGGTTCGCCCAGTCCTTGACCACCACCACTCCCCCTCTCCACCTCCTTGCGCCTTTATGGCTCGTGCTATCCCTCGAGAAGCACATTCGCAATGTATCCTGAACTTTCCAGCTCACCGGCGCTGGACATGAACGAGAGCGGGCCCTGCTCTCTTTCTCCAGGAAAGCCCCCTTTTCTGGCTCGACCCGGCTACGCAAAGGATCGGTGAATTCACACACTGGACAAGAGCACCTCTGGAGAGCGGCTCTCCGGGACACGGAAGCCCAAGCAGCTGAAGCGACTCGCGCACGACTGCTCCGGCGTCTCTCTCCCTCCCGCCAGCTGCTGCTCCTCCGCTCCCACCGCAAGCCATGCCTTCTGCCGCTCTCGCCCGGCGAGCAGCACGCCTCTCCCTCCCCCGGCGATCGCCCGCCGCCCTCTCCTCGCGCAGCAAGCACACCCCCTCCTCCTCCTCTCCGCGACCCAAACCCGGCCCGACCTCGTACTCGCCCGCCGCGCGCGAAGCCCGCTTCAACTACCTCCCCGGCACGCCCTCGTCCCCGTTCGACCCCTCCCCGCCCGACCCGGAGCTGTCGACCTTCCGGCTCGTCTCGGCGCGCGACCTCGTGCGCTCCAAGGACCCGCCCCGGAGGGTCCGCATGCTCGCGAGGGAGTTCATCGAGGACAGCCTGTACAACCCCAATTACGGCTACTTTGCGACCAAGGTCGAGATCTTTGACCCCGACCGCGCCGCCTCGCCCTCTTCTTCTTCCGGAGCAGCACCGGCAACACGCGCTGAAGGGTTCGACTTTCCGTCGTTCCCCTCGGCGGCTGCGTTCGAGGACGAGGTTGCGCGCAGGTACATGGTGTTCGAGAGCCGTGGGAGCCAGGGAGAAGAGCCGGCTGCCGGGGAAAAGGTCGGCAGGCAGGTGTGGCACACCCCGACCGAGCTGTTCAAGGTGCGTTTCCGGCTGCTTTTCGCTTCCTCTTCTTGTGACTGTCACGCGACAGCGGGACAAGGTGCAGTGAGACGATGCGGAACGGACCTGACTCTTCTTCTTCTTCTCTGTCCCGCAGCCCTGGTACGGCCGCGCCCTGGCGCGCTACCTCCTCTCGCAATACCTCTCCTCGCCGCTCTCTTCCCCATCCGCCTCCTCGACCGCCGCGTCCGCCTCGCTCTCCTCCCCCTCCTCCTCCCTGACCGGCTCCCCCTCGCCTTCGTACCCGTACGACGACCTGATCATCTACGAGATCGGCGCGGGCAACGGCACCCTCATGGGCGACGTGCTCGACTACCTCGCCGAGGAGGCGCCCGAGGTGTACGCAAGGACGAAGTACCGCATCATTGAGATCTCGGAAAGGCTGAAGGGGATGCAGGAGGGCCGCGCTGCGGGCGGGGCGGCTGGACGGAGGAAGGGCAAGGGGAAGGGAAAGGCGGCGGCGGGGGAGGTGGAGGCGGCGGGCGGGGACAGCGTCGAGAAGGAGCTCGAGGAGGTCAGGAGGCGGGGGCACGAGGGCAAGGTCGAGGTCGTGCGGCAGAGCATCTTCGAGTGGGACCGCGTCGTCGAGGAGCCGTGCTTCTTTCTCGCCATGGAGGTCTTGGTGCGCCCTCTTCGTTCCTTTTCCTTTCCCTCGACATTGAGCCCCTCCTTCGCGCCTGCAGGACAACTTCCCGCACGACGTCGTCCGCTACTCGACGACGACGCACGAGCCGCTGCAGTGCACGATCGCGATCGACTCGACAGGCGACTTCACCGAGCTGTACACGCCCGTGACGGACCCGCTCCTGTCCCGCTACCTCTCCTACCGGCAGCAGCTCTCCCCTTCGCCCTCCTCCTCCTCCTCCTCTCCTCCCCCACCCGGCTGCCTCCCCCTTCCACTGCGCTACCTCCCCCCCTCCTCCGCGACCTCCGCGGCGCTCAAGTCCCTCTACGCCGCCCTGCCGTTCGCGCCGAACCTCACCCTGCCCGAGTTCGTCCCGACGCGCCAGCTCCAGCTGCTCGAGGTCCTGAGGGACAAGTTCCCAAGGCACCGCGTCGTCATGAGCGACTTTAGCAGCCTGCCCGACGCGGTCGAGGGCGAGTGCGGGCCCGTCGTGCAGACGCGGTACGCCGGCGAGGTGCGTCTTTCTCCCTCTCCTTTCTCCTTCTGTCCTCCTGCATTCTTGAAAGGGCGAAAGCTGATGCGTGGCCGGTTCGACGACGCGCAGACCGTCCCGTGCACGACCTACCTCGTCCAGCCCGGCTTCTTCGACATCTTCTTCCCGACCGACTTCGCCGCCCTCAAGCGCATGTACGAGCTCGTCATGTCCTCGCCTCCCTCCTCCTCCTCCTCCTCTTCTCCCTCCACCTCTTCATCCTCCTCCCGCCCCCCCTCTCCCTCCGCCGCGCCCTCCTCCCTCCCACCAGCGTTCTTCACCCAGCGCCACCTGCGCCACTCGCGCCAGCGGCAGATGCAGGTGCACTCGCACGCCGAGTTTCTCGAGCTCTATGCCGAGCTTGACCGGACGCGGACCAGGGACGGCGCGAACCCGATGCTCGAGCAGTACGAGAATGTAAGGTTCGTGACTTCGTAGGCGACGGTGGCGGGGGGATGCGACGGTTGGGGATGGAACGGATGGCGAGCTTAAGCAGGTCGGCTGGGAGGCTGTCGGCGAAGACTGGTTGCGAGGGAAAAAAAAAAGGCAGGGGAGGAGGAAAGAAGGCGCCTGCGTCGCGCACCACCTGCTCTCCAGGCTTGGCGCTTGTGTCTGGCACGTCGAAGATGCACAGCTGGCAGCCCACGCAGTCAGAAAGGGCAGGGAACTCTCCCCGCCGTCGTCGCCGCCGTTTTTCCTTTTCCTCTCTTTACTCCCTCGCCCCTCTTCTTCCTCATCTCGTTCTTCCGCTTTTCAACGGCCATTCAGCCTCGTCTCTTCCTCGCGAGAAGCAGCCCTGCGATGCCATTGTCCCCTCGCAACCGCTTTCCCCCCTCTTGCCCGCCTCCTCCTTCCCGCTTTGGGCGAAAGCCTTGGTCGTTGTGCTCCCGATTCGAGATGGGCTAGCTGGCCCTCTTGCTGCTCGCTCGGCTTCCCTCCGCTGCTTCCTGCTTCTCTCACCGCGCCCTTGCACAACCAGCAGCTGTCGAGGACGTCCACTCCTCCTCCCGCTTGTCCGCCCGCACCACCCCATCAAGGGCGATCGCAAGGGAGTAGTTCCCACACCGCCGGGGTCACCGTCCTCCGCCTCAGCTAGCGCATCCGTCAGGCGCCCAGCGCCCTTCGCCGGCGTGCTCTCGCCCATCGTCCCTCTCAAGCACCACCCGCCCCACTTGGTCCACTCCTCCCCCTGCGATGGCACCCACCGCGACTACTCCCTCCTCCACCGCCCCTCCACCAGCCGAAGCGACCACCTCGACGCCCCCTTCCGCCTCGACCTCGCTCCCCTCGTCCCCCACCTCGTCCTCCTTCCCGCCCTTCTCCTCCGCCGCCTCGACCCTCACTTCCCCTCCGCCGCACGTCGCCCCCTTCCGCACCCTCGGCGCCGGGGTCGGCGCCGCGAACGGGTGGCAGCGCGGTCTCGCGACGGGACTGAGCCCGAAGCTGTCGCCTCGACTTAGCGGCGCAGGAGGGGGCAAGTTCGCCGCGTTCGACAGCGGCGGAGGGGAGGCGCCGCTGATGTACCCAGCGCTGTCTAGCGGAGGAGGAGCAGGGAAGAATGGCCAGGCAGGAGGAGGGAAGCCCGTGGGCGGGCACGGGCACCTGAGGAGGAGGTCGAGCAGCGCCAACCTGCAGGAGACGAGCCTCCTCCTCGGCGAGGCGGGCGAGGCGCCCAAATCAACAGGCATGGAGCGCGCCGCGAGCCTGACGACGTTCATGCAGTCGGGCGGCAAGCTCGAGCGCAGCGGCCCTCGAGCGGGATCACCGGCGGGAGGGGCGGCCGGGAAGCGGAACGAGAAACGGCGCGGCTCGCATGGCCACGGGTCGAAGCACCCGCGTGTCCACCGTCGCAGGTTGTACACGGCCGTGACGCGCCTCCTCGGGCTCGTGACGCTCACGCTCCTCGCGCTCTGGCTCCTCAAGAAGGCCGTCTACGCCGTCCTTTCTCCCTCTTCGTCCGCGCCGAACGCGGACGCAGTCGCCGCGGCGACGGCACCGTGGCTCGCCGGCGGGCTCAAGGGCAAGACGGGCAGCCTGCTGTTCGACACGATGGAGACGGTCCCGATGCCGCTCAAGACGCACCCGCGCACGCCGACCGAGCAGCAGACCTTGACGCTCTCGTTCGCCGAGTACCTCACCACGCGCCTCGGGTCGCACTTCTCCTTCCCGTCGGCCAACATCCCCGGGCGGACCGCAAGAGGCAGCCAGCTCTGGCTCACGACGGCGACGAACCGCAGCGTCGGGACGTCGAACCGGCACCTCGTCGCGTTTGCGCGCAACCTCGAGGCGACGACGCAGCCGCTCGCGCAGTTCCAGTCGGACTACTTCCACTCGCGCAACTTCACTTCGGGTGTGGACGAGGCGAGCTTGGAGAATCGCGATCAGCGCGCGGCGCAGAGGAGCGTCGTCACGCTGTGCCGCGACGAGGGGTGCATGGACGCGTGCAGGAAGGACGAGGCGAGGTACTGCTTCGGCGGGTTTGCCGGCGGGGCGGGCGAGAACCCCGACGAGGTCGCCAAGCTGAGGGCGACAATGGAGGCGCTCGAGAGCGGGAGGAGGGTGTTCTGGGTCGACGAGTGCGTTCTTCCACCGTCGTTTCCTGTCATAAGCGGAAGCCATACTGATCGTTTCTTCCTTCCTAGCGGTACCTACTTCCGAGAGTACGCTTCGCGCCTTTCTTTCCTCCGCTTGTCCCCTCACTCCCCTCACTGAAGCTGACCCTGTCCTCCGCAGCGACCCCGTGCCGTACATGGGCGACCTCAGCAGCTACGACATGCAGATCCCCGATACCTGGTCGAGCGGCTATACCGGCACAGTACGCCTCACTTTGTTCTTCGCTACTTCCGCACATCAGCTCACTCTCATCTCTCCTACAGGGTTTCGCCTTTGTCAACCCGACCCAGCGCACCATCTCCCTTTTCGCCAAGCTCCTCTCGATCGCCTCCCTCCCCACCGAATCCGACCGCCTCACCTGGGCCTCGACAAACCTCCTGCTCGACCCCTCGGGCCAGCAGCGCAACTCGCACCACTCGGCGCCGTCGCACTCGGACGCGCTCGACGAAAACTTGTACGAGGACGACGTCGAGCTGCCCGCGGAGGGGAAGAACGAGTACGGCCAGATCGAGTTCGAGAGCCCGTGGGATGGTGGGCTGGACGTGCGGGTACTTGACCCGAAGAGGTTCAGGACGAGCGAGGGGAGGCTCGGGAGGCAGGTGTTCGACTTTGAGAAGAAGAGGGGCGAAGGGAAGCTGTATTGGCATTGCGTTTGCTGCGGCGATACGGTGCGGTCGCTCTTTTCGCTCTCTTTCTTTAACTATATTGATGATTACTCTCTCTACGCAGTTCACGAACGACTACATCGCCGGCTCCCTCGGCTTCCACCAGCCCACGGTCGCGCTCGCCGTCCCGGACATCACCACTGTTCCTTCCCTTCCGCTCCTCCTCCGCGCCCCGTCCCTGAGCGGCACTCCCTCCGAGTTGCGCTACGCCATGGGCCTTCTCCTCCAGCTCGCCTACGCATCCGGCCGGACGCTCATCCCGCCCCTGACCGTCACCGTCAAGGAGGAAAACGCCGGCCGCCTCCACTCCGCCGAGCGCTACATCTTCCGCACGTTCCCCATCTCGCGCTGGGCGCACCCAAACGCCCCGACAACGACGACCATCGCGCACGGCAGCCTGCCGCGGGACCCGGACAAGCTCAAAGTTGCCGAGCCCGGCTTCGTCCAGCACGCGGTCGCGCACCTGCGCGCGACGTTCCCGTCGCGGATCGAGGCGACCAAGCTCGTGCAGGAGCTGAACGAGCCCTTGTACCTTGACGTGCGCGAGCTCGTCTCGCTCAAGGACATGGTGCACGGCCTGACGCGGCCCTTTTGGAGCACGGAGCGGATCGTGAGCCTCGAGGGGCTCGAGGGGGTCATGGAACGCCCCGGGTGGGAGCTCGCGAAGGAGTTCCAGGACGTCGCGATGTGCAAGCGGGGCGAGGAGAAGGAGGAGAAGGGATCGTGTACGCAGCTTTGCCCGCTCTAGAGTGTGTCGTTTGTTGCCTTCAGTCATCACCTCTCTATCTATATATCAGCATCCTCTGTAGCATAGCCCTGCAGCCGAACTCAATAGACTGTTTGCCGGACGAGGTCGAGGAGGAAGAAAAGCGGGAACAGCACTTCCGACCTCTACGCTGGGGCTTCTCCTTGCCATGACGGGTACTAGGAGATGTAAGACTCTCGCAGTGCACTTGCTCAACGCACGATGAGCTGAGCAGCGAGATCGTACGCTGTCGACCTCCACCTCGAGTGGGGCTCGCTGGTCCTCCTCCACCACCACGCCGCCACTGCTCAAACTGCACAGATAGACCGCCTACTGCACCTTAAAGGCTCCTAGACCCCTGCAACTCGAGCTCATCCCCTTCCTCCTCCTGGTCGTATGGCGTTCGGCAGCCGCCCGTCGATGGACGCCTTGCTCGACCGACGGCCTGGGCAGCAGGGCACGCGCGTTGCAGAGACGGAGAATGGAGAACTGACGGTGCGTAGCGCCTCTCTCGCTCACGGCAGGAGGATTGGCTGACCTTGCCTCCCACATCGCCTCGTCGCGGCTCCCTTCTGACCCGTCCTACATCTTTCTCGACCATCTACCGGTTCTCGTTTCGCCCTCCTCTTTTTGCATGCGCCATACTCGCCACGTCCGATCGTCCATCGCCTCATACGCCCTTTTCGACCCTCCAGCTCCGCGCCGTCGTCGCCGGCCTGTCCATTGGCGTCCTACTCGCCCTCACGAACATGTACTTTGGTCTCCGTAAGGCTTCAAGCCCCTCTACCGCCCTGCAGGAACTCCCGCTGACGCCGAATGGACCCGCAGAGACCGGATGGATCAGCATGATGAGCCTGCAGGCGTCCCTGCTCGGCTTTGCGGTCTTCCGGGTCCTTCCGAAGAGCCCGTGGTTCGACAAGCGGCCACTCACCATTCATGAGAACGTGTGTCGCTTCCCTATCTGTCGAGGTTATCGAAGCAGGGACTCATCCGCCCTTCCCCTCTTTCTCTCCCAACACATCCTCCTCTCTTCTCTCCTTCACCCTCTTTCTCTCTCTGTTCCACCACTGCAGATCGTATTGCAAACCACGGCCGTCGCCACCGGCACTCTCCCGCTCGCCGCCGGTATGCCCTCCCCATTTCTCCTCCACCCAGCCCGAACCAACTCCGTCTACTTGCAGGCTACGTCGGCATAATTCCCGCCCTCGCACAGCTCAATCCCAAGACGGACGGGTCCCCGCCCCTCGTCCTCTCCTTCACCGCCCTCCTCCTCTGGTCCTTCGGCGTCGCCTTCTTCGGCGTCTTCCTCGCCGTCCCGCTCCGCCGCCAGGTCGTCGTTCGCGAGAAGCTCGTCTTCCCCTCCGGGACCGCGACGGCGCAGGTCATCGGCGTCTTGCACGATCGGCCGCTGCTCAGCTCGTCGGGCGAGAACGAGGGGCTGAGCGAGGCAGAGGCGAGCTTGAGGCGCAGGAGGCGGGCGACAGCCCCGGTGGTGGAGGTCGCGGAGGAGGAAGAGGCGATGCTCCGCCGCGTCCAGCAGGAAGACGGGCTCGGCGACGACCCTGAACCGGCGAGGGCACCGGTCGAGGCGGAGAAGGTCGTCGACCGCAAGGCGTGGTACGGCCTCATGGGGAGCTTTGCCCTCTCGGCCGGCTACACGCTCCTGAGCCAGGCCGTGCCCGTCATCTATGCCGTTCCGGCGTTCGACGTGCTCGTACCGCGGGCCGCGCATGACTGGTTGTGGTGGTGCGTTCCGCTCGCCTTCCACCTCCGTCAAGCAGCAGGTATACTGACAAGGGTAGCGTGCAGGTTCTCGCCTAGCTTCAGCTACATCGGCCAGGGCATCATCATGGGCTTTCCCACCGTTCTCAGCATGAACCTCGTGCGTCTCCTTCCTTTTCCCTCCTGATCCACGCTCCCCCCATCCATTCTTCTTTACCTCTTCTTCCTTCTGCTGAGTTTACCGAGATATGCTGACCGCCTCCCTCCCGCTCCGCAGGGCATGCTCACCGGCTGGCTCTTCCTCTCCCCGCTCTCGCACCACCTCGGCTGGGCACCCGGGCCTGTCTCCTCCACCGCCGACGGAGCGCGCGGCTGGATCCTCTGGCCCGCGCTCGCGATCATGACCGCCGAGTCCATCCTCTCTGTCTCGCTCGTCGCCGCCGACGCGCTCAAGCCGTACTTTGCCTTGCGCGCTCAGGCGAGGGAGGTGTTCGTCAGCACCTCGGAGCGTGGAGGCGACTCGGACGACGAGGATGCGGAGGATGACGAGCCGGCGAGCGCGAAGGCGGCGAGGAGCAAGGCCGACGAGGAGCCGAGCATGCAGGTCGTCCTGGGCGGGATGGCGCTCTCTTGCGTGGCGTGCATTGTGCTCGTCGCGGTCGTGTTCGGAGAGGACGGGATCAGCTGGTGGGCCACCGTCGCGGCGCTCGTGCTCGCCAGCGTGTTTGCCATCCTCGGGTCCGTCTCCTCTCCTTTCTCTCCCTTCTCTCCTCTCTCTCCCTTTCTCTGCTAACCCCTCCTCCTCTCTATGTACCTTACAGCGTCCGTGCCCTCGGCACCACCGACCTCAACCCCGTCTCGGCAATTGGCAAGATCTCTCAGCTCGTCTTCGCCGTTATCCAGCCGGGCAACGTCGTCGCCAACCTCGTTGCGGGCGGAATCGCCGAGGCGGGCGCGCAGCAGGCTGGGGACCTGATGCAGGACCTCAAGACTGGGTACCTGTGGGGGGCGAGCCCGAAGGCGCAGTTCCAGGGACAGGTGCGTGGCAACGTCTTGCTCTTCTTCCCCTTTCCGCTATTCTGGAATGTCCGAGGCCGATCGAGGACTCTGTACCGTACAGCTCATCGGCTCGTTCGCATCCGTCATCGTCTCGACTGCCGTCTACTGCCTCTACCGCCGCGTCTACGAGCTTCCGAGCACCGCCTTCCCCGTCCCGACTGCTGCGATCTGGTGCACTCTTCTTTCCCTTTTTCCTCTCTTTTCTCTTCTTACCCTTCTCTCAGCGCCCTGACTCACATGTCTTCCATGCTCGCAGGCTCAACCTCGCCCGACTTGTCAACAACGGCGCCCTTCCTCCGCGCTCGAAGGAAGCCATGCTCTTCTTCGGCGGCATCTTCGTCGTCCTTGCCAGCTTGAAGGCAGTCGGCAAGGTCCGTCTCGCGGCAGCAGAGAAGAACGGCGACGGAGAGGAGAAGAGGCGGTGGAGCTGGACGAGGTGGATCCCGAGCGGGTGCGTCGAGACTGCCCTTTCTTCACTCGTCTGCAACCCCGGAACGGAGGCAGGACTGATTGGCTCGCATTCCCACGCCGCACAGCATCGCCTTCTCGATCGGCTTCCTCAACACCCCGTCCTTCTCGCTCGCACGCCTCATCGGCGGCCTCATCTCGCTCTTCTACACCTCTCGCCGCTCCTCCTCCTCTTCCTCCTCGGGCGCCTCGCACCTCGACCACTTCGGCCTCGTCATCGTCGCGTCCGGCTTTGTGCTCGGAGAGGGACTCGCCAGCGTGGTGGGGTTGTTGGCGAAGAGCGCGGGCGTGGGCGGGCCGGCCACGTGTTGGGGTTGTGGAGTTGGTGGAGGAGGGTACTGTGGGGGGTGTCCGTAGACCGGAGGACATAAAATATACTTTCGCTTTCTCCTCGCTCGAGGCCGTAGAGGAACAACGTCTCTCTTGCCAATGCCCTGCAAGGTCCGCTTCTCTCGGTCCGCGAGTGGAGACAGCATGGTGAGAGAACGTCATTCCGCCCCGCGGCCTACGTCGTCCGCCGCCCTCAAATCCCGCCCCCAATGCACCACTTCTTATGCTCCGCCCCGATCCGGCACATCCCGGCTGGACACCTCAAGCTCCCTTCGATGTCTACCCCCTTACCCTGCGCCAAGCGCAACAACGCCTCCGTCTCGCTCAGCCACACCCGCACCGCCTCTGGCTGGTCGCTGGTCGAGCGGGCTTTCCTCGGGTGCGTAGACGGGAGCCAGAGAGTCACGGACGGGGCGTCGAGGTCACGGCAAGTGCAGAGGTTGGCGGTGAGGGATCGAAGGAGGGGAAGCGCCGGTGGCAGGAGGGCGAACAGGTTGGAGGGACGCCAGGGGGTATGACCGCCGAGAAAGAGGTGCTTGAGGCGCGTGAGCGGTAGGAGGGAAGCTGTGCTCGTGATCAGCTGGGTGTGGAGCTTGAGTTCCTCGAGAAGCGGGAAGGAGGGGAGGAGGTCGTCTAGGGAGAGAATGGCCTCTGGCGGATTGAGGTGCGTCTTGGGACAGACGTGGCCGACGCTGAGGGTGAGGGTCCGCAGCGAAGAAGGGAGGAGTGTGAGGTGCTCGAGGAAGGAGGGAGGAATGTTCAAGGCGGTGAAGTGGAAGGACCGGAGGGCGTCCGAGCAAGCAACTAGCAGGGCGCGATGGTCGTCCCGCCATGTTGCAACGGTCCCGTAGAGCTTTAGCTCTGAGAGATGGAGGGATCGTGGAGGGAGGTGCTGGGCTGGAGCGAGATTGAGGAGCGGGAGAGGCGGAAAGTCTTCGGTAGTCGAGTTGTTTGACGTCGTCGAAAAGAGGAGCTCCTTCAATACGGGCAAGCGGGTCACGTTGGCGAGTATGGCCATGTCGCTTGGCTCCCACTGTGCGAAGGGGACGTCATACAGGCCGACTTCGTGGAGTTGAGGCCAGAGGTTGCGGTGGTGGTCTAGGTCGAGGAAGAGCTTGCGGAGGACCTCCTTCGAGTAGATGTGCAGGCTTTCGACGTTCTCCATCTTGTGCAGGAGATTGATTAAAGCTCCAAGGTCGACGGGCGGTAGCTCGAGGTGTGTGTCTGTGGGTGAGCATTTCAGACGGCGAGCAGGACCGAAGAGAAAAGGAGAACGGGACTCGCCCTTCTTCTGGCGCAGCAATCGTCGAGCTCTTGCACGCATCGGCGAAGACACAGGCTCGCGAGCAGAAAGAACATCGACTGTGGCCGCCTTGATCAGGCGCAGCAGCTGTGGTCGCTCCCTTGTGCACGCTTCGAATCGGGCGAAGCTGCCCGGCTTGAGCAGCTCGACCTCCTCGTAGAGCGCCTCTAAGGTGTACGGGAGGAGGGTCTTGCAGATGATGAGGTTGGAGACGGAGATGGGCTGGACCGAGTCGAGGAGGATGAGGCGGAGCAGGTGCGGCGGGAGAAAGAGGAGGGATAACTGCGTGAGGATCCCCGTCAGTCGAGAGGGGAGCAGAGAGGCCTTTTGAGTGCTCACCATCGTCCTTGACTGCTGCCGAGGGAAGAGGGGAGTAGCAAACGGGGGGATCAAGAGCTGAGTTTCGCGAAGTCGCCTCGACAGCTAAGCCACCGAGGACGAAAAGACAGCTAGTTGGCTACAAAGACGCCCATACTCCTCCATACGGGCCTCCCAGACTCGCAGCGTAACGTAGCCCATCTCCGCCAAATCCCTCCGCTTGTTTCCGAGGAGGAAGTCGACGGCGGTGAAGGTGCCGTTGCAGATGCCGGAGCGCTCGCGCTCCGTCTTGATGAGCCGTACGCGCGCGAGGATGGGCGCCAGGCGCTCCGAGTCCACCTGGCCGTCCTCGTCGAAGACGCCGAGAACGGCAAGAGAGTGCGCGGCGCAGCCGCGCGAGAAGGACGAGCCGCAGACGGCGCAGTTGAGGTGCGATGCGAATGTGCATGCCCTCCACTGCACTGCCCGCCGTCGGTCCGAGGAGGAGGCGATGTTGAACACGCCGTCGACGAGGCCGTTCGGGCGCGACGAGGCGAGGAGGTAGGAGCAGAGGCGAGAGGAGGAGTCGGCAAAGAAGGTGAGGGTGCGGGAGCGGAGGAAGGACTGCCGGGAGGGAGGCGGGAGCTTCTCGGCTGCCGCCGCCGAACGGGCCGAGTCGAAGTCGGCTCGGATGGGGAGGAAGGCGAGGTGAAGAAGAGGTGGAGTGTTGGAGGGAGGGAGAGGGCGCAGGAGAGGGAGTGCGGGCGTAGGGAAGTGGCGATAGGTGTGGAAGAGGCGGGAAGCGGGGTTGGAGGAGGAGGGGTCGTCGAGGTGAAGGGAAAGCCCGAGGGCGAGGTGCGAGAGGCGGATCCGAGGCGGCGGGAGCCCGGCCATGGACGAGGCAATCTGGCCACGCTTTGAGTGCACCACACCCGTCACCCAGCGGGCCGCCTCGGCGTGGTGAGCTTCAAGGTCGGTAAAAGCGGAGGAGGAGGAGAGGCGCGGGAGGGTGTCGAGGGCGAGGGAGAGGAGGGGGCCGCCGTAGTCGAGCTGCGACGCCGAGACTGTCTTGTAGAGCAGAAGGCGGACCAGCGGCGGCCAGCGCCACCCGAGCGCCTTGAGCCAGTTGAGCGAGGCGTTGAGGGCGCGGACCTTGCGCTCCAGTAGCTTGATGTAGTCGATGCCGCCGCTCGTGCGCTCGACGCCGAGGTACTTGAAGAGCCGGACGATCGGGATGAGCTGGCCGGAGAGGGTGAGGGAGCCGGGCTGTGGGAGGGAGGAAGAAAGGACCGCGGCACACTTCCTCACGTTGAAGACCATCTCCCAACTCTCTGCCCAGCTCTGCGCCAGGTCCAGCGCCTGCTGGAGCAGAGGAAGCGTCCGCGCAACGACCGCAAGATCGTCGGCGTACGCGAAGGCCCGTCGCCCCGGACCCGAGTTGAGGTCGACGACGAGGGAGTTGAGGAAGAGGTTGAAGAGCAGGGGGGAGGTGGGGGCGCCTTGCGGGAACCCTCGCCTGCGAGGGAGAGAAGGTCCGAGGATGCCGTTGACGACCAGGGCAAACTCGGCGCCGGAGGTCAGAAGGGACCAGACCAGGTTCCGGGTCAGGAGCGGAACGCCCTTCCGCCGCAGCGCCCGGTCGATTGTGGCAGGCGAAGGCGAGTCGTAGGCGGAGGCAAAGTCGAGGAAGGCGGCTTCGGGGTGGCCGCGCTTCTGGTGGTGGTCGAGGGCGAGGATGGAGGACGCACAGGACCAGCCTGAGCGGAAGCCGGCCTGGTGGGGGTGAAGGTAGGACCAGGACGAGGGGGAGGACGAGGGGGAGAGGTGGGGGAGGAGGAGGATCTCGAAAATCCGGCGGAACATGGGGAGGAGGGAGATGGGGCGGGTCTGGTCGGCAGTTGGCGAGTCTGAGGACTTTAACTTGGATATCAGTGTAACCACAGACTTGCCCCAGCGAAGGGGAGTAGCCCCGCTGCCCGCAGCAAGGCGAAAGAGGGAGGAAAGAAGAGAGGGGAAAAGAAAGGGTGGCGGAGGAGGTGGTTGCGCGGGTGCGAGGGGTGAGGAGGAGGGAGTGAATGTTGCTGCGAGAGGTGAGAGAGGGGTGGACGGCTGGGTAGGGATCAGGAAGAGGGGGGAAGGGGAGGGAGGGCGGGAAGACGCCCGGTCCGCCCGAGGTGGCTCTTCGGGGTCCGAGAAGGAGAGCGCTCGGAGGAGCAGGATATGGATCCCGTCGATGCCAGGGCTCTTGTGCTGCCCGTACCGCCGGATGGCGGCAACAATGCGCTTCTTGGTGAAGAGGGGCGAGAGGGTGCCGGGGGAAAAGGGGGCCTCCTCCTCCTGCTCCCGGACGGGAGAGGGAAGGGACGCACCAAACACTCCTCCCCACTTCTCCTCCGCCTCCTGGCGAAGAGTCGAGGTAGATGAGGAAGAGCGGCAAGCGCTTGGAAGGCCAGATGGTGTCCTGAGGCGTCGAGAGATGTGTTCGCGAGCTGTAGGGAGCCAGCGCAAGCACTCTGAGCAGACGAGCGAGCGGGAGGAAGCCAACCCTCGAGCCGCTCCACCTTGACCTCCTCGAGCTCTCTCCCGTCGCTACAACTGCTCAGAATCAACGTCCATTCCGGCAGATGTCTGCGCTAGGTACGTCTACGCCACCTCGCCAAGTCGCCGATCGCGCGTCGCTGTCTTCATCGCTAGCCGCTAACCGCTTCTCTCGCCTGGCGCCGCTTGTTTGCCTTCCCTTTCATCGCGTGTAGTCGAGTGGTGAGTCCCTTTTCGCTCTCAAGTGCCTGCCCAAGCTGACCGCTCCCCAATGCAGCCCCGTCTGCGAGCGCTACGTTGCCGAGACCAACATCAACCACCACCTCGACTTCTGCCAAGGGCCAGGTCCGTCACCGGAAGCGTCTACATCGACCGGACCGATCGCTTCGACATTCAAGGCGACCGAGAAGGGCGCCTCCTCTTCCGGCACGAGCAAGAAGCGCAAGACCGCCACCGATCCTTCGCCTTCTTCCTCTTCTCCCGCCTCTTTTGCCTCGTCGGCCAAGAAGCCTCGCATTCCGCCCGACGTCAAGCCTCCGATATCGTCCTCTTTTTCGTCCACTTCCTCCTCAAAGCCTCGAGTGCAGTCCGCCCGCGCCGCGACCACCACCTCGCATCTCGAAAAGGCCAAGCCGCTACCCGAGCTCGTCCGGCCACGCACTCTCGAGGACTTCATCGGGCAAGAGCACCTGTTGGGGAAGGGAGCGCTACTGCGAAGCTTGATCGAGGCGGACACGCTCGGGTCGTGCTTGTTCTGGGGTCCGCCGGTGCGTCTTCTCGCTCCTTCCCTCGTCTCTCCCCCAGCCTTCCCTGCTTGTCAGCGTCAAGAGCACGCTGAACTTCTCTTCTGCGCACAGGGAACGGGCAAGACGACCATCTCGCGCGTGATCGCCAAGACGACCTCGTCCATCTTCAAGGAGATGTCGGCTACGAACGCGACCACCGCCCAGCTCCGCGAAGTCTTCACCGAGGCGGAGAATGTCCTCAAGCTCACCGGGCGGAAGACCGTCCTCTTCATCGACGAGATCCAACGATTCAACAAGGCGCAGCAGGACGCCTTTCTCCCGGTCGTCGAGGCTGGCACCCTCTGCCTCATGTAAGCTCGAACTCCTCCACTCTGCTGCGTTGCGATACTGACCCCTCATGCCTCGGGAGATCGAGCACCACAGAGAACCCCAGTTTCAGGGTAAACGGTGCTCTCTTGTCGCGTTGTCGCGTTTTCGTGCTCAACAAGCTCTCGACGGACGACTTGACCCGCGTTCTCCTCCGCGCTCTCCGGCTCGTCCATGACCTCCCTCCTCGCGACGAGCCCTCAGATTCGGCCGACGTCAAGCCTGAACCGGCCAACTCTCCCACCCTCCCCGCTCCCACCCCTCCCGCCTCTTCCGCCGACCCTTCTCCTTCCCTCGACCTAAACCCCCTTCCCCCTCCTGCCCCTGACCCTCTCGCCATCGACCCCGTCTTCCGCCTCTCCGGCGCGCTCGACCTCCCCTTCCTGCGCTTCCTCGCCGCCGCCGCCGACGGCGACGCGCGCGTCGCGCTCTCGTCGCTCGAGCTTGCGCTTGCGGCGGTCAAGGCCACGCCGGAAGGCCAGGAGCTTGACCGGGACGAGCTGAAGACGAGTTTGAGGAAGGCGCACTTGCAGTACGACCGAAATGGGGAGAATCACTACGACACGGTGCGTCTGCTTTCCCTCTTTTTTCTCCTCACGAGTCTGACTTTGTTCGCCTGGCAGATCTCGGCGCTGCACAAGAGCGTGAGAGGCGGCGATGCGGACGCTGCGCTGTACTGGCTGGCCAGGATGCTCGAGGGTGGTGAGGATCCGCTATACGTTGCGAGGAGGTGTGTCAGGATGGTGCGTTTCCACTTCCTGCCTTTTCACCTCGCTCGGAGCACTGACATGGACGTTCCAGGCCAGCGAGGATATCGGTCTTGCCAACCCGCAAGCCCTTCCGCAGGCTCTTGCCGCCTACCAAGCAATCCAGCTCATCGGCATGCCCGAATGCGACGTGCGCCCTCCATTCTCTCTCCCTTTCTTCCCTGCTAACCCTCTCTTCCCGCAGTGCATCCTCGCCCAAATGGTCGTCATGCTCGCCGAGTCGCCCAAGTCGGTGCGCTGCTACAAGGCCTACAACGCCGCGAAGCGCCTCGTCAACGAGACGGAGAACTTCCCCGTCCCGCTGCACATCCGCAACGCGCCGACGGGGCTGATGAAGTCGCTCGGGTACGGGAGGGACTACCGGTGCGTCGTTCGCTCTCTTACTTTCTGTCGCTCCAGCCTGACGCACCTTGCGAGGGAGCAGCTACAACCCCTCCTTCGCGCACCCGGTCTACCAGCCCTTCCTCCCTCCCGAGCTCGCCTCGCGCGCGCACTTCCTTCAGGACGACGAGAGCGTCGAGGGCAAGACGGTCGACGAGGCGGCGCTGCGGGAGTGGGAGTGGAAGAACCTCGGCGGGGCGCGGTGGGAGGGCAGGGAGGAGATGGAGCGGAAGGTGAGGGAGCTGGAGGAGCGGGAGAAGCAGAGGGAAGAGCAAGAGGCGGCAAATGGGAAAGGGAAAGGGAAGGCGAGCGGGACTTAGCCGGAGCTGGTGAATGCACAGCGATGCAAAACACAGCACAAGAACCCCTACAGAGCGCTAGCAGTCCTCCTCTCCTCCCTCTTCACACTCTACCTGCTGCTCCTCGCAATACTCCTCCTGCTCCGGTTCCTCTTCAACCTCTTCCTGCGGCTCATCGACCGGGAAGTCCTCCTCCCTTGCTTCTTCATCCGCCTCGACGTACTCCTCCTGTGTCGCCTCTTCTTGCTGCTCGTCCTGGGCAATAACCTCATCCTGCGGAACGTCGACGACCTCATCGCCCCGCTCTTCCTCGCCCGCAAAAGCCTCCTCTCCGAGCTGTCCCTCGCCATCCCCTTCCTGCTGCGCGTTCGTGTCGCCCTGCTCTTCCTCCTCGCGATTCTGAGAAGACGCCCCACCCAAGCTCTGGTGCGAGTCAGAGGAAGAAGCGCGGCTCTCCCTCCCGCTCCCGCTCTCGCTGTCCCCACTCGACCGAGACGCGAGCTGGCTCCCGTGCCCCTGCGCAACCACATGCCCCGCCGCGCCGCCCCCAAAGCCGCCGAGCAGCCCCAAGAGGGGCGCGAGCGGCGGCGCCGGCTTCTTGTTGCTCTTCTTCTTCGCTGCGGCGGGGTGCTGGGCGTGCGAGGTGGTGGCGGGGGACAGGAACGGCGGGACGGGGAAGGAGGAGGAGTGTGTGGCGAGGGTCGTCGACTCCGGCGCAGAGGGCGAGGGCGAAGGCTTCTCGATGATCGTCCCGCTTTGGAGGTGAGCGGGCGGGACCACGGCGTGAGAGTGCTGCAGGACGCCGAAGACCGTCAGATGAGGGAGAGAAGCGTTAGAGGGAGGGCGGGTCCGCACCGCGTTCGTGTTCGGGTCGTCGAACGCTTGGAGCTTGCCGCAGGTCGCGAGCCGGGCGAGGAGGGTCGAGAGGAAGAAGGGCATGTCGGCTCACTCCCACACGGACGAGGACGAAGACAAAAGCGAGAGGCAAGAGAGAGAAGAGAGAGAGAGAAGCACAGCCCTGTCGGACGAAGAAGCGAAGAGAACGGGAGACGAACAGTAGCGGGACACGGAACACGAACGCGCGAGCTCCGAGCCTCCCGACCTCCCAAGCTCCTCGACGCGTCCTCAACCTCGCTCCGTCTTCCCCTTTCTCTTTCACACGCGCAAGGCTACCGCACCCGCATCCACCGTCCCCCACAGTACGCGCAGCACGTCGCCGCCCGGAGGATGCGGTTCACCGCACCCTCCTCCTCTGCTTCTCCCTCCGCGCCCCCCTGCCCGGGAAGGCGGAGGAGCGCCTTGCGCTCGCACGACGTGCACGTGCGCACGAGGACGGTGGCGACGAGGCTAAGCGTAAGGGAGCAGCGTTCTGCGCGGGTCCCCATCCAGTTCACATCAGCTCGCTGTCTTTCGCCCTGACGGGAAAGGAGGAGACAAGGGAGAGAGAGAGAGAGAGAGAGAGAGAGAAAGAGAGACGCACCCCACTGATGCCCCTCGACGCAGCACGCGTAACGCACGTTTGCGAGCGGGACCTCGGCCCTGCAGGCGGGGCAGCGCTCGTCCGCCTGCGGGAAGGCGGCGGCGAGCGCGTCGGGCGGGAGGAGCGGCGCGTCGGTGTTTGAGGAAGAGGAGGAAGAGGGAAAGGAGGGCGCGGGGAGGAGCGAGGAGGCGGCGAGGGAGAGGCGCGCGAGGAGGGGTTGGTCGGCGGCTGCGGGGAGAAGAGGAAAGGGTCAGCGGTGACAGGGAGGGAGAAGAGGGCAGGAGGCTCACCGCTCAGCGGAGCAGACTCGAGCGTCTCCGCGATCCGGCCAAGCACCGCCTTGATGAGCTGCCGCTCGAGCCCGACGTGCGCGACCACGACGGCGTGCTGGTAGTCCTGCGGGAGGGTCTTCTGCTTCTGCACGATCACCCAGTCGGCGATCACCACCTCGTCAGCTTCGTGCAGAGGAGAAAGAATTGAACGGAAGGACGCACCGCCAAAACCCTCGCCACGATCTCCCTCATCCTAATCCCCTCAATCTCCCTCTCCCCAAACAGCTTCCCCACCAGCCGATCAGGCAGGCCCTCCTCGCCCTTCTCCTTCTCCGCCGGCTCTCCGTCTGCGTCTGGAGAAGAAGACGAGGCCAGCTGCGCGAGGAGCGCGTCGAGGACCTCGGGCGAGGCGCAGCAGTTGGTGAGGCGGTTGAGGAACGGCTGGAAGTGCGCCAGCGGGGCACGGGCGCGGGCTGTGCGATTTTCGCGCTGCTTTATCAGCACCCTCCTTTCGGACAGACGAAGAAAGAGGGGGAGTAGAAAGATCGGGGAAGACGCACCGTCCAACTGGGCCTCGAGCAGCGCCTCGAACTCCTCGACGAGCTCCGCCGCGCTCGGCTCGCCGGCCAGGTTCGCGATCGCGAGGTGCGTGCGGATGCCCGTGGCCGTGCGGTGCGCGAACGCGGTCGGGCGCTCGGTCCTGCCCGTCAACGATCGCGGTCAGCCCCATCCCTACCGCTCGGACAGCAGGGAAGGCGGAGGGAAGGAAGAGAGAGAGAGAGAAGGAGAAGAAAGTAAGCAGACGCACTCGTAGATGTAGGCCACATCCAACCCCTCCCTCCCGCTCCCGAGCGCAACACACCCCGTCACCTTCGCGCCCATGCGCCTGCTCGTATCCCTGAGGCCCTCGTCGCCGAAGCGCTCCTTGTGGGCCCTCGAGCGCGCGAGGACGGTGCGGAAGAGGGCGCGGGCGGAGGACGTCAGGGTTTGCGAGGTTGGGAAAGAGAGGGTTGGCGTGGGGGAGAGGGAGAGAGCGTGGAAGGACGAAGAGGAGAGGGAGATGAGGAGCGAGTCGGAGGGGCGGAGGTAGTTCAGGCCTGCGGTGCGCGGGGGTTGTCAGGCTTCGTCGAGGGGACGAGACGAGAGAGGGAAAAAGGGACACGCACCGCTGCAAGGCGCCCACGCCGTCGCGCCCATCCACTCCTCCGCCCCCTCCGTCCGCAGCTCGACCTCCACGCTCTCCTCGACCGTCCAGCGCTCCTCCGTCTCCTTCTCCGCATCAGGACGGAGCGTCGCAACGGCGACGGTCCCGAGCTTCGAGTAGGCGAGCCGGCGCTGCTCCTCCCCCCTCCTCATCGCATCAGTCTCGAGCTCGAACGACGGGCAGAAAGGAGGGAGAGGGACAGACAGAGAAGCGACGCACGCGGTCCTCCCGCTCGATCCAGCACAGCTGCGTCGCGCCCCGCTTGTCCGCGCTCGCGACCTCCAGCGCCGGGGCAACCTCGACCCCGACCGCCGCCGCGCCGTCCTCTGAGGAGGACGAGGACGGAAGAATCTGCGCGATCTCGACGCTCCAGACGCGGCCGTCGGCGTCGGCGAGAGCGAGCGTGGCGCGCGCTGTGCGGGGTGCGTGGTCTATACTCCAGGAGGGGACGGTAGGTGAGTTGGAGGACGAGGAGAAGGGAATGAAGCGGGTAGGGACGCACCGCTCGAGCTGATGATGCTCCAGGTCGACCAGCTCATCACGTTGATCCAATTAACATCCCCGGGCGGACGGAAGCGGGCGACGAGCTCGAGGGTGCCTTCTGTCGAGGTGAGGCTGTGCGCGAACCGTGTCAGTCTGGGTCTGCGAGAGCGAGGAACGGAGAGCGGGACGGACCGCCAGAGGGAGATTTCGCCGCTGCGGTGGCTGAGGGCGAGAAGGGATTGGTCGGTCGTGCCGTTTGGAACGGCGGAAGACCAGGCGAGAGCTACAAGACCGAAGAGGGTCAAGCGGTGCGAGGAGGAGGAGGAGAAGGAGGAAACGAACCGGAAGTCTGGCAGCGGCGCAGCGAGGCGAGCACCTCGCGGCGCATCTGTGGCGTGAGCTGGTCGACGGTGTCGACTACGGACGTCGCTTGTCAGTTTCGGGGTGAATGGGCAGAAAGAAGGAGATGAACACCCACCTTTCGGTCCAGCAGTCTCAATCAGGAGGGCGGTCACATCGCAGATCTGCGGGCAAGGCGGTCAGTCAAAGCAGTGAAGGAAGAGGGAAGGAGACTCGCCTCGCTCCATTCGCCCTTGACGGCGTCCTTGCCCGGCGCGAACAGCAGAACCTCGGCATTGGTCGTTAAAGTCGCAAGGATGCAGCTGGCCGTGCATAACCTGATCAGTCCCCCGTGCAGAGAGGGAGGAGAGAACGGGCGCGTACCCTCCCAGGCTCGACAGACCCGACGGCGACCACGAAGCGGCTTTCCACCAGGCATCGCTCGCGCCGGGGACGGCGGCGTCGTATTCTGCTCGCCTTACAGCCGGTCAGCTGGACAGATTACGTAGAGATGAGAAGATGCTGGAGCGCACCGTCTGCCCAGTCGTGCCACTTGACGACGTTCTTCTTCTCGATGGGGAGGACGGTGCGGAGCAGGGGGAGCTCTTCACGCTCGCGCTCTTTGCCTTTTGCATGTGCACTGGCGGGGCTCGCAGTTGAGCCAGAGGTGGCGGAGGCGCTGGAGTAGCCGAGAGCGGGAGTCTATCGGGGTAGAAGGAAGTGAGAAGGAGGGAGGAGCAAGTGGGGAGGAGAGGGGAGCGCACGAAGAGGTTGATTTCGCCGCGGGTGACGATGGCGTACTGTCCGTCTGCGCTGAGGGAGAGTGCCGAGGGGGAAGGTCCGACGGGCGAGTACGGGATGGACGAGGTGCCGAGCAAGATGGGCGACGGCGATGGGGACGACTCCCTCATCAGGGAGAGCGGCGGGCGGGGTGCGAGTCGAGTCAGGGAGGGAGTGGTGTACGTGGGATGAGAGTGGAGGTGTAGGTAAGCGGATCGATGCAAGTGAGAGGTGCACACCGCCGGAACAACCCCGAGAGTGCGAACTCGCTTCTTTCCCTCCTTCGCACCACTTGCAGCTCTCTCTGACTGCACCGTATTCACTCCAGCTCACTGCTAGCACCAGCCAACCCCTCTTCCGCCTCATCGCCGTTGTTGTCGCTCATCCTCGCTCCCCCGCTCCACTCTCTCGGTTCGTCCCATTACCCTCGGTCCCATCTCGCCTCGCTCCTCGTCTGCGCAGTGCCGAGCACAGGAGAGCTTACATGTGATCGCACTGCGCGAGACCGCAACGAATCGACGCATCACCCCCACTTGACCCCTCCCGCTAACCCCCTCGTGCAACCTTTCCAGATCGACCGCGTTCAGCTATGGCCGCCCAGAAGCCTGTCCGCGTCGCCATCATCGGCGTCGGCATGTCGACCACCGGTGAGCCGCCCTCGCCTGCACGTCTACCGCCCCAGGCTGACCTCTCTTCCCCCGACCAGTCTTCCACGCCCCCTGGATCCTCTCCATGCCGGACAAGTTCACCCTCTCGGTCATCGTCGAGCGCTCCGCCACCGCCGACAAGAGCAAGGCGCGCGACCTGTACCCGGGCGTCAAGGTCGTCACCACGCTCGACGCGGCCCTCGCCGAGGACGTCGACGCCGTCTGGATCCTCTCGATCAACGACACGCACTACGCCTACGCGAAGCAGGTCCTTGAGGCCGGCAAGCATGCCATCGTCGAGAAGCCTGTCACGGCCACCTCGGCCGAGGCGTACGAGCTCGCCGCGCTCGCCAAGGAGAAGAACCGCGTCCTCGCCGTGTACCAGAACCGCCGCTGGGACGCCGACTTCCTCACCGTCAAGAAGCTCATCGCCGAGGGCAAGTTTGGCGAGCTGAGCGAGTTTGCGAGCCACTTTGACCGCTACAAAAACGTCCCCAACGCCAAGGCATGGAAGGACGCGCCCCTGCCCGGAGCGGGCGCCGCGTACGACCTCGGCTCTCACCTCGTGCGTCTCGACCTCACCCCTTTTGCTTTCCTGAATACGCCTGACCCTTTCTCTCTCCCGCAGATCGACCAGATCCTTGACCTCTTTGGCCCGCCCCAGCGCGTGACCGGCCTCGTGCGCAACTCGCGCCTGATCGGCTCGCCCGACGTCCCCGACTCGTTCCTGATCCACCGTGCGCCCTCCCCTCCCTCTCTCCCTCCTCCTTTTCCCCTACTCACCCTCCCCCGCCGGGCAGTGCACTACGACCCGCTCCCCTCGACCCCGTCCCGCGCCCTCCCCCTCCTCGCCACCGCGCGCGGCTCGATCCTCTCCCTTCTGACGCCGCAGGAGCGCTTCGTGATCAAGGGCACCCAGGCGAGCTTTGTCAAGCACGGCGTCGACGTGCAGGAGGCGCAGCTGATCCAGGGCGGCAAGGACGCGATCGCGGCTGGGGACTATGGCGTCGAGCCGGAGGAGCTCGCGGGGAAGCTGTACACCGTCGAAGACCCGGCCAAGCCGCTGACGTGCGTTTTCTTACCTTTTTCCTCCTTTCCGGATCTTGTCATTTGCTGACCGCGATGCTGCTTGTCCCGAGCAGCATCACCTCCGTTCCGGGGGCGTACGGCTCGTGGTTCGCCAACGTGGCCGAGGTCCGTCCCTTTCGCCCTCCCTTCCTCCCCTTCCCTCTCCCTCGCCCCCGCTCTTCCCTCCCTCTCCCTTCTCGTTTCCCATTTCCCAGGGCTGATGACCGATGGCGCGTGTGCCACAGGCCCTCCTCGCCTCGGACCCGTCCCTGCTCGTCGTCAAGCCCGAGCAGGCGGCGCTCACGATCCGGATCATCGAGCTCGCCGAGCAGTCGTCGCGCGAGGGCAGGACGATTGATCTCTAAGTCACGTCGAAAACGCTTTCCTCGCCCTCGAAGGCAGCAGGGAAAAGGGAGAAGGCTGGTGGCCGAGAGGGCATAGACATTGCTGAGCAACTAGAGGTTTTCGGTACTGCACTGAGCGAGAGCGGGAGCGGGGGAGGGAGAGGGAGGTGGAGCAATCGACTGATGTGTGCGAAGGAGCAGTGGGACAGACATGGAGAGAACGAGGGGGAGATAGAGCGGGATAAAAGGGGGAAAGTAAAGCTAGACAGGGAAGAAACGGCAAAGCCCACGAGGGAGAGAGAAAAAGAGAGAACAAACGTCCATCGACCTCAACCGCCTACCTACTCCGCCTTCGTCCCCTCTTCCTCTTCGCCGTCAAGCTTGATCTCCTCCGCGGCCGGCTCCGGCTCCTCCTCGAGCGCCGGCGGGGCGACCTGCTCAACCTCCCCCTCGAGCTCGGCGTCGCCAAGCGGCTCGTACGGCGGCGCGTCCTCGCCCTCGCCCTCGAGCGGCGGCGGCTGACTCTGCCCCTGCCCCTGACTCTGGTTGAGCCAATCCACAACCCCATCGTCCTCGAACTGCGCGAGGTCCTTCGGGCTCCCGGGCTCGACCGAGCTCGCCGGCGTGTGCTGCTGCTGGCTCCCGCGGGGCGGGAACATGCCCTGGAACGTCGAGCTGCTCGACGAGCCGGGGAACGCGCCCGGAAGCGTGAGGCCACCGCCGCCGCCGCCGAGCGTGTGCGGCGCGGCGAGGTCCGACTCGGCGTCCGAGTCGTCGACCCGGCTCGCGCTCCTGAAGTACCTGCTCAGCCCGCTCGACCCTCCCGTGCCGGCGCGCTCGTCGTCCGACGTCGCGTGCAGGTTCTCCCGGCTCGTGCTCGACGCCGCGACGGACGCAGCGCGCGAGGCGTTGGCCGACTCGACGAGCTCGCGCGACTTGGCGCCGCCGATGGGGCGCGCGGTGCGCCGCCGGTAGAAGAGGAGGTACGCTGCCGGAGAGCGCACGCGCTGCGGGTCGATCTCGGTCACGCGGGACTGTCGAGCCGGGTTTCGCGGTCAGTAAGGCGAGAGGGCGACAGGGCGGAAGAGGAGCGGGAAACGCACGTCGTCAAAGTCGTACCACTTGCCGTTGTCCGGGTTCTTCGCAAAGGCGGTGTAGTGCCCGCCGCCGAGCCCGCCAAAGTGGTTCGACACGGCGTAGAGGTCGTACACGAGCGAGTCGGGCTCGGCGATGGACGGCGGGACGGCGTCGGCGCCGGCCGAGGCGGCGAGCGACTCGGCGAGGCGCCGCTCGACGCGGTCGCCTTCGACGAAGGGCTCGAGGTCGAGGCCTTCGAGAGGGAAGTCGACAAAGTCGTCGAGCTTGTCTGCGAGCGGGAAGAAAGAGTGAGTTCCGGTGAGGAGGAAAGAGAGGGGCGGAAGACGCACCGCGACTGTACCGGCCGGAGGAGAAGCGCTTGAGGGCGAAGACCATGACGTCCGGGACTTTCCACAGCTCGACACGCTTCGTCGCCTGCTTGAACTCTGTGACCGGAACGAGTCAGTCAGACACCACGTCTAAACCTGAGGGAAAGAGCGGGGGAACTCACCCTTCTCCTTAGAGCAATACCACATGTCCTCCTCGCCGAGCACCTCCTCTTTGGTAAACTCCCTCAAGCAGTCCTCGAGCGTGATCGTCCTCTTCGCGCCGCCCTTCTGCGCCCGCTTCTCCGCCAAAGCAGGCTCGACGACCTCCTCGACGGCGTCCCACGCGCCGGCGTCGGCGCCGAAGAAGTGCTCGAACGCGTCCGGGTGCCAGTAGTCGACGACGTAGTGGCCCGTCTTGACGAGCGGCATCGGGCGCGCCGCGGGCTCGGGCTTGGACGCGTCCTCGACGGCGGGCTTCTCCTCCTTCTCCTCCTTCTCCTTCTCCTCAAAAGCAACGGCGGCGGCAGCGAGCGGCTTGATCTCCCCCTCAGCGTCCGGGTCGCTCGGCCCCGGGGAGAACATGTCAACGTCCTCCTCCTTGGCCTTGCGCTCCTTCTCCTCCCGATCCCGCACCTCCTGCTCCCTCCTCTGCTTCCCGAGCTTCTCGACGACGACCGCCTTGTCCTCGAGCGGCTGCGTTGGGTCGCCGTAGTCGTTCGAGCCCTTGTCGAGCGGCAGCCGGCCGAGGTGCGGCGCGCGCTTGACGACCTCGACGCGATAGGGCGGGGGAGCGGGGCGCGACGCGGCGGCGGAAGAGGAGGAGGGCGCGGCGGAGGAGAGGGAGGAAGAGGTCGTCGAGGAGGCGGACTCGGGCAGGAGCGGCTCGGTCGCGACGGACGAGACGGACGCCGAGAGATCGCCGCCGCCGCCGCCGTTCGCGGTCGAGACGTCCTCGGCGGATGAACCAGCCGATGCCGACGCCGACGCGGGCGCAGGCGTCGAGGGGTCCACGTCCATCGCCTGTTCCTCACCTCCCTCCTTCTCCTTCTTCGCAGCCTCCTCCTCAAGCTCAACGGCCTTCGCCCTCTCCCTCGCGTCCATCTCCGCCTCCACAACCTGCACCAGCTCCTCGCCCTTCCTCGTGACCCTCGCATACTGCCTGGCAATCGCGCGCCGGATCGCGCGCTCGTCGCACGCTTCGTCCGCCGTGAGCGTGACGACGAACGGCGAGCCGAAGAGGTCGGACGAGGGCGGGCGCGTGCCGAACACGGGCCGCGACGACGAGGAAGAGGACGCGTCGTCGTCGGCGCGCAGACGGCGGTGAAGGACAACGATGTGGACGGGGGCGTCCGGGTCGGCGGGTGCGGAAGAGGTGGTGGTGGAAGAGGAGGAGCGGAAGCTGCTGAACCCGTACGAGTTGCGCGGGCGCGGCTGCGGGAAGGCAACGGAGGTCTCGAAGAAGATGAGGCGGTCGTTGTTCTGGATGTCGGTCACCGACTGCTCGTCGTTCCACTCGGCCCAGAAGCGGTGCGAGAACTCCTCGGTGACGATGAGCTGAAGAACGATATGGGTTAGGAGGGATTGGAGGGAGGAAGAGGAGATCTAGGACGCACTCGCTTCGGGTCAATGTCACAAAGCTTGCCGACCACACCCTTGAGCGTCTTGATCGTACCACTCTTCGGGACCTCGCAGTCGACCTGTGTAGCCACCAATCATCCGTCCAGTCAGTCCTGCTCGAAGGGGGAGAAACAGACGAGGCAAAGGCAGGACGCACGGCGAGGATGTTGCGGCTGGGGTCGAGCGGGACGACGTAGACGCGGCCGGTCCACTTCTTGACGACGGGGAGGTTGGTCGTCACGTACATGAACGGGTCGAACGTGATCGAGAACTGCTCCCGCGCGCACACGAGTCCACGCGTCAGTCTCTCCTTCTTGGGAAAGGAAGAAGCAGGGGAAAAGGAAAGAGAGAGCGCAGAAGACGCACCTTGTCGCAATCCGGGCAGACGACCGTCGACCTGTACTGCCCCTGGAACAAATCGACAATGACCGAGTCGTTCCTGCTCCGGTACTGCTCCCAGCACGTCCTGGCCATCTCGACCAACTCCTTATCCCCGCCGCCCTCCCAATCGGGCGCCTCGGTGGCAGGCTTCTTCTTGATCCTATTGAGGTCCTCGTGGGTCCCGTCGAGCAGGAACGCGAGGAGCTCCTGAGAGTCCTGCTGGCCGTACCCCGAGAACTGGGGGGCGAAACGCGCCAGAGCGGCCTTGAACTCGCGCGGTGCGACCGAGGAGGACGTGCCGTGCCAGAGGCGCTCGATGAGCTGGCCGAACGCCTCCGCGACTTGGCCGCGCATGCCGAGCGGGTTGTCCGGGTTCAGCTCGGACTTGTAGACGCCGGCTGCGTTGTGCGATTCGGTGGGTGAGTAAGGAGGAGGAGCGGTAGACGGGGAAAGGGGGAGCGTACAGAGGAAGTACTCCTGCAGCTCCTTCGTGTTGGACATGCACTGGATCGCCGAGTTCATGAAGCAGGTGCTGCGCACAATGCCCAAGAAGGATCAGTCCCGGCCTACTTCGAGTAGATGAGGGGAAAGAAAAGAGAAAATGGGCGACGCACTTCCCAAGGTTCGACAACCCGACCAGCCCCCTCGTCCCCGCCTTGCGCTCCAGCCCGCCCTTGCTGCGCGTCATCATCCCGCCCAACGCGCCCATCAACCCTCCCGCACCCTCCTTCTTCTCCTTCGCCTCTTTCTCCTTCTTCTCCTTCTCCGCCTCCTTGCCCTTCTTCCCCGCTCCATGCCCGTGCCCGTGCCCGTGCCCGTGCCCGTGGAGCACGCCGGAGAACCTCCCTCCGGCGAACAATCCCTTCTTGACCTCCTTCGCCTCGGGCACCTGCGCCTCGAGCGCCGCCTCCGCGCTAGCCTCGCTTCCCTCAAGCGGCGCAGGCACGAGCTGCGCGGGGTCGACGATCCACGTCCCCTGCGGCGTCTGCGGCTCCACGGCGAGGCGCGTGTCCTCGCCTCCGCCGTCGCCGAGCAGCGCATCCGCGAGCGTCGCCTCGGGCGCAGCAGAGGAAGACGAGGTGACGAGTTCGACGCCCGACTCGCGCAGCTTGTCGGCAAAGACGTAGCTCGGGCCGTCCGTCGCGGAGGTCGCGTCCCCAACGGGTGGGAGGCGCCACAGCCTAAGCTCTCTGCCCCTGTCGAGCCCGAACTGCTCCCTCGCAAAGTCGAGCAGGGTGGCGAGCTTGTCCGCGCTCGAGAGGGTGAGGGAGGGGGCGTGCTCGTGCGAGGGAACGGAGATGGGCGTGGAGGTGGAGGGCGAGGAGGAGAGCGGGAGGAGGAGGAAGAGCTGGAACGAGGGCGGGTAGAACTCGATCGTTTCGCTGCCCGGCCCAGCGGGGGCGATGACCTTGCGCTCGAGGGGCGAGCCTGTGAGGCCGTACCTGCGCACGCGCGAGAGAGGGAGAGAAAGTCGGCAAGGTTCGGAGAAAAGAAAAGGGAGAGAACGGGTGCGCACCACTCGACGAGCTTGTGCCAGAGCATGGCGGGGACGAGCTCGACGTCGACGCCCTCAAGGAGGGGCTTCCTGAGCCGGCCCTCGGCGTCGAACAAGCTCGAGTTGTCGACCGGCCCGACCTGCTCGGGCGACAACGAGGCGTCGTCGTCCTTGTCCTGGGCCTGGCCGGTGAGGGCGACGAGGAAGCGGCGGTACCAGGCCCGAGCAACGAGGAACCAGCTGTCGTCGGTCTCGAGCGGCTGGCTCTTCATCTCCTGGACGAAGGCGAGCTGCATGTCGGGCGCGATGCCGTGGTAGCCGCTCGTGCCATCGAACGTCGGCAGCTCGTCCTCGTCGTCGTCGTCGTCGTCGTCGGAGTGGGCGTAGGCGGGCGGGTCGTCGCGGACTGTGAGGTCGGCGTCCTGGTGGTCGTAGTCGTCGCTGGCCGGGGTGGACTCGATGTTGAGCCTAGAGGCGCCGATGGAGCCCTCGTGGTCCGAGGTGGCGAGGGCGGTGGAGTCCATGTGGGTGTCCTCCGAGTTGGCGCGCTTGAGCGGGGTGGTGGGAGGCTGAGGGGACGAGAGCGGGCGCTTTGAGCGGGTGGGAGAAGGGAGAGGAGAGCGGGATGGGGTGCGAGGGCGGAGTGGAGTTGGAGTGGGGTCAGGCATGCAGCTGCGAGGTGCACTGGACTGGAGCAAGGCACAGTCCCAAGCGAGTGCGCAAGCGAGCGGACAAGACGAGGACTGGCAACGAGGACGGCCCGCTTCCTCTCCATCTTACGCGGCCTCACTAGACCCAACCGGGCTGACAACACCTTCACACCCTCGCACTGCACCCGCCTGACCACCCGACGCCGTCCACCGCCCACCCGAGCTCGCTCAGCGCTCTCCCCACCTCGTTGCTCCCCCTCATGGCGGAACTCGGGCTCGACACCGCCCCCATCACCAAAGCCTACCTCATGTGCGCCCTTCCTTCTCCCGCTCACCGGCCAGGCTGACACCGCCTCCCTTTCCAGCGGGGCGGTCGGTACATCGGTCGCCGTCGTGAGCTCCACCTCTCTCTCTCGGACCTCGCCCCCTCTCCTCTCTTGCTCAGGCTGACCCTCCTTCAACCGAGCGCATCAGCAATGCGGCTTCGTCACCCCGCTCCAGCTCTACTTTACCTGGCGCAGCGCCATCGACAACGGCCAGGTCTGCCTCCCTCGTCCTTTTCTTCGCCCTTGACCTCAACAAAGTTGACCTCTTCCGCCCACCAGATCTGGCGCATAGCGACCTGCTTCCTCTACTGGGGCCCGCTCTCGCTCGACTTTTTCTTCCACCTCTTCTTCTTGTCAGTCCCGGCTCCTCCTCCTCTTCTTTTCCGACTCGTTCCCCTCGGGTTCTTGTCCCAGAGATAGTCGATTCACAACCCCGTACTGAATCTCGCTCGCTCGGCGTGCAGCATGCGCTACTCTAAAATGCTCGAAGAGTCGGCCTTCCACGGCCGGCGAGCAGACTACGTCTGGCTCCTCCTCGTCAGCTGCACGCTCCTCCTCGTACGCTCTCTCCCCTTCCCCTCTCCCTCCTCTCTCCCACTCGTCCCCGTCCTCTGACCCCTCGCTCGCCCGCTCACGCGCACGCGCAGATCCTCTCCCCCCTCTCCCCCACGCCCTTCCTCTCCTCCCCGCTCTCCTTCACGCTCGTCTACCTCTGGTCGCGCCTCAACCCCCTCGTCCGCCTGTCCCTCTTCGGGATCATAACCATCACGGCGCCGTACCTCCCCTACGCGCTGTGCCTGTTTAGCTGGGCGCTGAGCGGCGGAGGGCCCGTCGGCGGCGGCGCAGGGGCAGGGTGGGGCCTGGACGTGATCGTCAGCGACTTGATGGGCATCGCCGCGGGGCATTGGTGGTGCGTCCGCGCTTCCTCCCTCCCTCCCTCCTTTCCCCTCCCTTCCTGCCTCGGCGGCGTCATCTAGCAGCTCCGCTAGCAGGACTCGTCCTGACCCTTCCCCGGCACTGCAGGTACTTCTGGACCGAAGTCTGGAAGCGCGAGCGCGCCTCGGGCGGGCGCAACTGGCTCGAAACGCCGCGCATCCTGTGCGTCCTCCCTCTTTTCCCCTTTTCTCCCCCTTTCCTCTTTCTCCCTCTCTTTCCTCCTCCTCCTCCCCCTGCCCGAGGTACTGACGAACCCCGAACTGGGGACCAATGAGCAGAGTGAAGCTCCTCGACCCGCCCTCGCGCCTCGAAGAGCTCGAAGCGGCCGACCGCGCGCGCGCCGAGCTCGTGCTGCGCATGGAGGCGGACCGGGTTGCGGCTGCCGCGGCTGCTCAGGCGGCGCCAGGAGGAGGAGGAGCGGGAGCGGGAGCGGGACAGGGGCCGGGGGTGGTGGTGCTGTAGGACGGATGGGCAACCGGGTTGCTGGCTTCGCCCAAGTGCCGGCTGAGGGTGCTTCTCGCGACCCGTCCACCTGTGTCGTGGGCGTCACTGCAGGGTCTTGCTGCAGTGCGCCGGTACCGCAAGCGCAGGGGAAAGAATCTCCACCGTTTTCTTCGCCTCCCTCACCTTTCTTTCCTCTCCTTCCTCTCTCCTCTCCGCCCCTCCTTCCGCTCGCTTCCACCGCTCCGCCGCTCCGGTCCGTACAGCAGCACTGGACTTGCGGACCTGCCCGGCAAGTGTCCAGCCCTTTTTTCTCTTTTCTCGCTCCTTCCTCGTTCGGCCCGCGCGCCTCCCTATACGCTCGTCCTGGCCTGGACTGCCCTGCAGTCAGCCCATCGAGCTCTGCGAGTGCCCTGAGGCCGCATCAGCAGCAGCAAACAGGCAAGCGATTGGGCCTGGCCTGAAAGCCGGGGGCGAGAAGTTTGCGCGGGGGAAGCGTCGAGGGGCAGCTTCTCGCTCGCTCACGCCTGCATCGCACGCTCACTCGCTCAGAAGGACGGTCACGCCCGCACGATAGGCCCACCGCGGGCCCTCGCACCCGCCCACCCCGCGCGCCTGCCGCCCCTCGCTCCTCCTCCCTCCCCCTCTCGCTCCCCCTCCCCGCTCTCGCGCCAATGTCCTCTCCACCGACCGCCGCCTGGGTCCCACTCGGCACCAAGCGCGCCGGCATGGCCGCCGTCGCCTCGGCCGCGACGCTCAGCGTCCTCAGCGTCGCCGTCTTGACGGGCTACAGCGCGCTCCTCCTCCGGCGGCACTTTCGAAGGAGCAGGGTCGAGCAGGCCGCGCGCGAGTCAAGGGCGATCAAGTTCTTGACGTCGAGCCATGGGATGCTGCTCGGGAACCTGCTCGCGGGAGGTGCGCCCCCCTTTTTCTCCTTCTTCTCCCTCTGCCTTTTCCTCCGCGTCCGGCTGACCCTCTCCTCCTTTCCTCCGCTTCGCGAGACAGACTTCCTCCAAGCGCTCGGCTTCCTGCTCAACTGGCGCTGGCTCGCCGCCGGCGCGCTGCCCGCTGCGACGCAGGTCACGCCGACGTGCACGGCCCAGGGCGTCTTCATCCAGGTCGGCGACCTCGCCAGCGCGTTCTCGTCGCTTGTTATTTGCGTCAACCTGTTCCGTGCGTCCTTCTTCCCCTCACCCCCGCCCCATTCTCGCCCTTGGAGAGACCTGACTTTGGTTCTTGCGTGCGGCAGTCATCCTCGTCTTCCAGATCCACCCCTCGACGCGCGTCCTCTGGGGCGTCATGGCCCTCGAGTGGGCCGTCATCGCCGTCATGGCCCTCGTCGGGCCCGTCGCGCTCGAGCGGGACGGCGTGCCGTTCTGTGCGTTTTCCTCGCCCTCCCTCTCTCTTCCTTTTCCTGCTCGTCTTGAAACTGATGAGACGTGCGGAGGAGCAGATGGGCCAAGCGGAGGGTGGTGCTGGATGTCGAGCATTTACCAGTCCGAGCGGCTCACCGTACGCCACCTTCTCCCTCTCCTTTGCTCGCGTCCGGGCTAACTAGACTTTCCCCTCAAAGCTGCACTACCTCTGGGTCTTCATCATCGCGGCCCTGAACCTCCTCCTCTACTCGGCCATGGCGGTCAAGATCTGGTACTCGCGCCGCGCGGTCGGGAACGAGCAGATCAGCGGCACGGCGGGCGTGGCCAAGGTGCGCTTTTCTTTCTTTCCTCGCTTCCCCTGTCTGCCTCGAGCGAGCAAAGGACGGACGGTTGACCTTGGGGGAACATGCACAGGTCATGATGCTGTACCCGCTCGTCTACGTCGCGACCATCCTCCCGCTGTCGTGTTACCGCGTCGCCGCCATGGCGGGCAAGCAATGGCCGATCCAGTCCGTCCCCCTCCTTCCTCCCTTCCCCGCCCCTTCCCCTCTCTTGTCTTCTCAGCGTGCTCACCTCCCCCGCTGTGCGCCAGCTACGCCCTCGCCGCCGGCTTCGTCTTCACCCTCTCCGGCACGGCCAACTGCCTCATCTACGCCTTTACGCGCAGCATCGTCTCGTTCGACTCGCTCACGTCCGCGCTCGGGGCGGGGGCGAGGCGCATGAGCGGCGCTGGCGGCGCGGGTGGCGGCGTCGGGAGGAGTGCGTCCCTTCTTCCCTTCTTTTTTCCGTTCCTCCCCCCCCCCCCTTTCTCCGCTACGAGAGGGATAGATGGCTTATGAGACTGCTTGGATGGGCAGGTCACGACACGCGCCGCTTCTCGGGCATCACGAGCGGGATCCTCTCTGCCCTTCCCGGCAGCGGCGGTGGCTCCACCGGCGGAGGCGGAGGGGGCAAGAAGTCCTTCGGCGGGTCGTCTCAAGCGGGCCGGACGACCTTTGCGCTCAACGGCGTCCGCATCGACGTCGAGCTCGACGTGTCGAGCCCGGAGCTCGCCGGGTCGCCCTCCTCCGCCGCGGCGCTGTCGCCTGCTCTCGGCGGTGGGGGTGGGGCAGGAGGGGGAGGAAACTACGCGCTCCAGTTTGCGCGGCGCGAGTCCCGCGATGCGGGCGCGGCGGGCGAGAGGCCGTTCTCGATGCTCAAGAAGCTCGAGGAGGAGGACGAGGCCGAGGCGCTCGCCGGAGAGGGGGCCGAGGTCGACAGTCTCGAGCTGGAGCTCGAGATGGAGGAGCAGCGGTTGAGACGGAGAGGGAGCGACGATCCGGCTGCGTATGCATGACGGGACGGGGAGGAGGCGGAGGTGCGGTTTTGTATCTAGATCTCGCGGAGCGGCACCCTGTTGTGTTAGACTGAGTCGGTTTTGCGCTCTGGATGGTGGACATGCTGCTGTCGTAACTAGCCCTGTAGATCCTCCGTGCGAGAGGAGGAAGAGCGAGACGAGCGAAAGAAGCGAGGAGGAAAAGCAGAAGTGTAGCCTCTGAGGACCGCAAGGGCGCCGACCGCTGCGCATGCGCAGTGTGGCCGCACTGGCAAGCGAACGCGCCACTTGGGAAGCGCTGTACGAGCGAAAGAGGGAGGGGAGGGACGTTCACCCACGAAAGCGCCCTCTCGCTCGGCAGCAACCCCCTTCCGCCGGTCCAAGGCCGCAGACGGCCTCGCAGCCAGACAAAGAGCAAGATCAGCTAGCACCTGCGCCTCATGACAGTGAAGCAGGACGGGGACGGGTGACGAAGGAGTTTGCGCAACGGCATTGCAAGTCTCGACGACGACGCACTCTGCTGGGCCCCCGCGCCCCTGTACCGCTCCGTGCCCTTCCTCCACTGCTGCCCCACCGCTGCTGCACCGTACCGAGGGAGTGTCGGGTCGCCTGTACCCCGAGCGAAGGTGGGAAGCCTTGCTGTCCGGTCTACTAGCCTAGCGTGGCATGAAGGCGCCCTGTTGGTCCTTGCCCGTTCAGGAACCCGAGCACCGTGGAGCAAGTCGTAGGTGCGCAGGGCAGATGGGGCGTCGAAGTTGAAGAAGAAGAGCCTGGTTGCGCTCGCCTCGAGCGCTCTTGTAGTCCGACGAAGCGGAACTTTTTCTTGCTCTTCCGGGTTGCTAGCATCTCGCTCTGTGCGCCTGTGGACCCTGTCGAGCCGTTTCCGAGCTGAAGTGGCCGCCTCGCCTCCCCTCTTCTCGCTCCGACTCGCGAGACGCTTCTTTTCCGCTTCACCTCTCCTCTGTCGCCGTCCGCCGCGGCGTCACTCTCTCGCATCACACTGCACCCATGCTCCGCACCGCTGCCCTCGCGCGCCGCAGCGCACCGCGTGTGCTCTCCCTGCGCCGGTTGCAGTCCAACCTCCCGCCGGCCTCGACTGGACTTGGCGGAGCAGCAGACGAGCAGCCGTTGCCGCGAGCTGAACCGCCTCTCGTCCCTCCCCCGCCGCCAGCTGCGGCGCCTCTCCCGCCGCCTGCGCCCGTCCAGCCCCTTCCTCCTCCTTCCGCTGCCCCTCCTCCCCCTCCGCCTCCCGCCCAACCCGGTCCTGCGCCTGCTCCGTCCCAGCCCTCCCCGACCATCCCCGCCGCACCGCCTCCCTCGTCCTCGTCCTCGTCCTCGTCGAGCGCTGGGTCCAGCCTTCGCTCGCTCCTGCTCTCGTCCGCCCTCTTCCTCGGCACCAGCGCCCTTCTCTTCTACGCCTACGACACCCGCGCTGGCATCCACCGGTCCGTCTTCTTCCTCTCTGCCCCCCTCTTCCCTCCCTCGTGCTGATCGTCCTCGCGTGCGCAGATGGCTCACCCTCCCTGCCTTCCTCGCCTTGACCGCCGACGATCCCGAGCGGGGACACGAGCTCGCGGTCAAGGTCCTGGCGAGCGGGCTTGCGCCGCGCGACCTGGGCGTGGACGACGAGCGGCTGGCGTTCGAGGTGCGTCTTCCTAGCCTTCCTCCTCTTCTCTCGGGCGTACTGACTCTCAGGGATCCACTGAAGCTCTGGGGCAAGAAGTTCGACAACCCGGTCGGTATCGCGGCGGGCTTCGACAAGCACGCTGAGGCGATTGACGGCCTCTTCAACCTCGGTTTCGGCTACGTCGAGGTTGGCAGTATCACCCCCGAGCCGCAGGTGCGTAGCTCCCCTCTCCGGCGAGAAGAGAACGCTTCTGACCCTTTTCTCCCGCAGCCTGGCAACCCCAAGCCCCGCCTCTTCCGCGTTCCCGAGTCCAACTCGGTCGTCAACCGCTACGGCTTCAACTCGGAGGGCCACATCCCCGCCGTTGCGCGCCTGCGCGCCCGCATCCGCAAGTTCGTCGAGGACTACGCCGCGATCCTCCCCGGCGAGCTCTTCTCGTCCACGCCTGTGACAAACGCCTCGTCCGGCGAGTTCAACCCCGTCGAGTCCTACCTCAACTCGTCCGCCTCGTCCGGCGCCGCTCCCGCCGATGCCGTTGGCCTCCCCCGCTCGCTGAGGGAGGGCAAGGTCCTCGGCCTCAACCTCGGCAAGAACAAGGTCAGCGACCCGGACTCGATAGAGGACTTTGTCAAGGGCATCGCCGCGCTGGGGCCGTACGCCGACGTAGTCGTCGTCAACGTCTCGTCGCCCAACACGCCCGGCCTGCGCAACCTGCAGCGCAAGGGCATGCTCTCCGAGCTCCTCGAGGGCGTCGTCCACGCGCGCGACCTCCTCCCCACCGCCGTCAAGCCGCCCGTGCTCGTCAAGGTCGCGCCGGACCTCGACGACGCGCAGATCGCCGACATCGCGTTCGCGGCGACGACCTCGGGCGTCGACGGCGTAATCGTTTCGAACACGACCATCTCGCGCCCGGCCTCGGCGGGCTCGTCCCCCGTCCTCAAGGAGGCAGGGGGGCTCTCCGGCCCGCCCGTCAAGCCGCTCGCGCTCCGCGCGCTCGCGGCGCTGTACGAGCAGACGGACGGCAAGCTCCCGCTCGTCGGGTGCGGCGGGATCAGCTCGGGCCAGGACGCGCTCGACTACGCCAAGGCGGGCGCGAGCCTCGTCCAGCTGTACACCGGGTTCGTGTACGGCGGCGTCGGGCTCCCAAGGCGCATTAAGGACGAGCTTGCCGAGCTGCTGAAGCAGGAGGGCAAGAGCTGGAAGGAGGTTGTCGGCGAGGCGCACAGGGAGAAGAAGAAGGTGGCTGCGGCGGCCGCTGCCGCTGCCACCCAGGCGGAGAAGGAGCGCAAGGAGCGCGAGGCGGCACAGGCGGTCGTCCCGCCTGTTCCGCAGGCCGCGCTCGCGGTCAAGGACAAGGCGGACGGGCTCGCCGAGAGCAAGAAGCCCAAGGCGGAGGAGACGGACTTTGCCCAGGGCCTGAAGGAGGCCAAGGGCGAGCTCGAGGCGCTGCTGAAGGAGCTTGCCGAGGTGGAGAAGCCCGTCTCGCCCTCCGCTTCTACGAAGGCGAAGGCGAAGGAGCCGATCGCCGTCCCTGCCCCCGTTGCCGAGTCGATCCCCTCCACCGCCGCGCCCGCTTCGCCCCTCACCACTCCGACCGCCACGCCCTCTGCTCCCTCTCCCGCCCCCACTCCCCTCGACGCCAACTCGTCCTCCTTCACCGCGTCCGCCGGCCCGCCCTCCCCGCCCACCATCGTCGCCACCGCGCCCGCGCCCGCGCTCGAAGAGACGCCCGTCGGCGCGCCCGCCGCTGCCCAGCCCGTCTCCCAGAAGCTGATGGACGACAAGGCGATCCGCGAGCTGCTCGACCCTGCCGCGGCGCAGGTTCGCGCGGGGGTCGCGGCGCCCCCGCCGACGAAGGAGAGGGTTGAGGAGGTCAAGGAGCAGAAGGTCGAGGAGAAGAGGTGGGTCTGAGGAGGAGGAAGTGTACCTAGATGAGGAAGAGGAAAAAAGAAGGGCTCTCATTGATGAGCCCGTTTGCAGTGCTTCCTTTCTCTCCGTAAGCTGCTAGGCAAGCGTCAATGTCGCTAGGAAGCAGCTAATGCGGAGGGATCGCTCGAGCTGTCCTCCGGGGAGGCGGAGGTTTCCTCCCTGCCGCTCTCTGCTCTGTTCGTACAGCCGCTACGAGGCACGCCCGCTCCTCTCTCTGCACAACAGCCGTCCTCGCACCACTCTCAGCCCACCCTTCGCTTTCGTCGTTCATCTTCGAGCCACCTCCACTCGCCGCCTCTCGTTCCGCTCTCTCCTCTGCAAGACCAGTACGAAGCCAGAGTCCAAGCACAGGCGGTCCAGCGAGCCTCCTGATTCTGCACCGATCCCCTTTGCGTCGCGCTCGCACGACCCGAGCCTCTTCGACAACGCCGCCGCCCTCGCTGGTGAGCCAACGTCGACGGAGGCAAGACATTTCGAGACAGGGACAGCACGCAGGTCGAGGAGGTCGAGGGATAGGCAGTCGAGCTCGCAGTGCGACACTCGGCGGAGGAGAGTGGGTTCGTCCTTTTCCTCCACTTCCTCCGGACTCTTCACTAGGCACCTCAGATCGTCCCTTTCTAGCACAGATACGGCACAACGCAACGCGCTCACGCGGTCAGAAAGTGCTCCGTCATCCTCAACCGGGCGAACCACAGACGCGAAGTGGAGTGAAGGCGGCTCTTCTCCTCGCTTCCCTTTTCTTGTTCTTGCCCTGTCTCCACCCTCCGCTTCCGCGTCCCGGCTTTCGGATCCTGCTCTCGTAACCCTCTGACGAAGCGCCAAGCCCGCCAGCAGCTTTAGGGAACGCGACGAAACGGAGGTGGAGGCGCGCTGCCTTTTCCGTCCCGGTCAGCGGAGGAGGGTATAAAAGGCGCCTCTCGTTCAGGTCTGCTCTCTTCCTTCCTCACACCACTCCCACCACTCTCGAAACACTCGACCATGTCCTCTCAGTACCGCACCATTGCTGTCATCGGCTCGACGGGCCACCAAGGCTCCGGCGTTGTTTCCGCCCTCCTTTCCCCCTCCTCTTCCTTCGCCGTTCGCGCCATCACCCGCGACCCCGGCTCGCCCACCGCCAAGGCGATGCGCGAGAAGCATGCCGAGGCGGTCAAGCAGGGCAGGCTCGAGGTCGTCGCCGCCGACCTTGCCGACATGGCCAGCGTCGAGAAGGCGCTCGACGGCGTCGACGGCGTCTTCGCCGCCTGGGGTCCATCCATGACTGAGGTCAAGGAGGGCAAGGACCTCGTCGACGTGATCAAGGCGCGTTCCCCTCTTCCCCCCCTTCCTGGCCCTCCACTTACCCTTTTCCTCCCCTTCCCGTTGCACTCGCAGGCCTCGACCACCATCAAGCACTTCGTCTACTCCTCCCTCCCCTCGCTCGCCAAGGCCAGCGGCGGCAAGTACGCGCAAGTTTCGACGTTCGAGGGCAAGGCCGAGATCGAGCAGTACGCGAGGGAGGTCATTCCCGACAAGCTCAGCGTGATCATTCCTGGTGCGCCCTTTTCCCTTCTTCCCTTCTATCTAACTACTGATTCTGATGCTCGGCACGACCCCACAGGCGGCTTCTTCAACGCCCTCGAGCGGCCGTTCTTCTCCCGCCGCGACCGTGCGTGCTTTTCTTCCTCCACCGCCTCGTCCTCTTCCTGCGACTGATCTCCCCCGACTCGCTCATCTGAATGTAGCGGACGGCACCGCCGTGTTCTGCCTCCCCACCGCCCCGGCCTCGACTTGGGAGTGGCTTCAAGCAGACTACGACATCGGGCTCGCCGCTTCCGGTCCGTCTGCCTTCTCCCTTCTCCTCCTCTTCCTACCCCTAATCTCCTCCTTCTTTCTCTGCTTGCAGCGATCTTCTCCCTCGGCCCCTCTTCGACTACTGTCGCCCGCGGCGGCGTCGCGGGCCTCTACCCCCTCATGGGCCGCGCGCTCACGACCGCGCAGCTCGCGGCCGAGTACAGCGCGGTGACGGGCGAGTCGGCCGTCGCGCGCCCGGACGACCTCGAGCAGTCGATGGCCGCGCTGCCGCCCATGTTTGCCGTGCAGCTCAGGGAGATGTTCCTGTGCGTCTCTTCCCTTTTTTTCCCGTCTTTCCCTTGCTTTCTGATGGACGAAGAGGAGAGAGATTGACGAGAACATGAGGAAACAGGTACATGGACTCGGTCTCCGGCCAGCGCTTCTACGGAGCCGTCCCCGCCGAGGCGGAGGAGAACGTCAAGCAGCTCGGCGTGCGGGTCAGCACGGCGAGGGAGTGGCTCGAGCGTACGGGGTGGAGGGTGCCGAAGTAGAGGGCTTCGGCAAGTGGAGAGCGGAGCAGGGGTAGCAGCAATCAGTACCAGAAATTCGTTCCTTCCTCGCTTTTTTCTGCGCTCTCGCTCGACTCGGCTCGGAACGGGGCGAGATGATGTGATGCTGACGATGCAATGCAAAGAAGGAAGTGATACAAGGCACAAACGGATTAAGGCAAAGCTAGACACGAACGGCGAGTAGCGATAAATAGACAGTCCCCCTCCTCCGCCCTACTGCCCGACGAGCCCGACCGCGCGCGCGAACGTCGTCAAGCTGCTCTTGCCCACCATGGCGCGGTGCGCCTCGACCACCTGCTCGTCGTCCGCCTCCTCGCCGGCGTCGAGGACGACGCGCGGCGGAAAGTCGTCAAAGTCGCCGAGGTCAACTTCGGGGGACGAGCCGCGGCTGGAGAGCGAGTCGCTGACAAGCGAAGGGGCGGTGGACGTGCCATCGCCCTCGTCGGCGGTCGACTCTCCCGGGCTGGACGCCGCCGAGCCGGGAAGCTTCGCCGCCGCCGCGGACGGCGCGCCAATCAGGGGAGAAGGGTCGCACGGGAACTCGCCCGCGCAGGTAGAGGGGAAGTGGGCGGGGCGGGCCATGGTCGGCGAGGTGTCGGCGTCGACGAGGACGAGCGAGGTTGGGCGCGAGGAAGGGGCGAAGAAGGAGAAGGAGCCAAACGAGGGGAGCGCGGCCGTCGAGGGGAGGGAGGGGGTCGTCTTGCCCGCCACGGAGGCGGAGGCGGAGGCGGATGAGGAGGAGAGAGAGGAAGGCTCGAAGGACGAGGTGGTCGCCTCCGTGGCGGTCGAGGCGGTCGACATCCGCCGAGACGCCTGCTGCTGCTGCTGCTGAGTCTGCTGAGGCGTCGAAGCGGAAGGGAAGGCGGGGAAGGCGAACCCAGCAAGCGGGGTGTTGGCCGACTCGCGCCTCGAAGAAGAAGAAAGCGACAGCCGGCCAATCGACCACCTCGACTGGCGGCGCGGCGCCTCGTTGCCGACCGAGTCGACGTCCGTCGCGCTCGGGAGTGGCGGGAGCGAGATCGGGATCGGCGCGGGCGAAGACGATGCGCCGGCGGCGGCGGCGAGGGGCGAGGCGGTTGCCGGCGCAGACGACTTGGCGATGAACTCCTTGAGCGCCTGGAGGCAGAGCTCGCTCGCCCTCCTGCCCTCCTCCGACTCGGCGAGCTGGATCCTCAGGCCCTGCAGCTGGAGGTGCAGGTCCTCGAGGTGGTCAGCCATTGCCAGGTCGGCGTTGTACTCGCTCCCCGTGCCGCCGAGGGACGACGACGACGCGCCCGACGGCCAGCCCGAGAGCGAGTCGGTCGACGACGAGCGCCGCGACCACGACTCGAACACGGCGACCGAGTCCTTGCGGCCGAGCAGGCGCAGGTTCGCGCTCGGCGGCCCGCCGTACGCCGACCCCGAGTCCGACTGGTCTTCACCCTCGCAGATCGAGCCCCTTGCCCGACGCACGCTGCCCGCGCCGGACGCGACCGAGAGCCGGCGCGCGAGCCGGCGCTCGAGGTCCCAGTCGAACTGGCCGGGCTGGGCAAAGTCCGGCAGGCCGGTCGCGGCGCTGTTGCGGCGCGAGTGGATCTTGACCGATGTGACGCCGAGGCGGAGCTCGCGGAGCCGGGCGCGCGCCACGCGGTCGTCGTCCTCGCTCGCGGCGGACTGGTTCGGCGCCGGGTAGACGGAGAGCGAGGCCGAGCCGCGCCGGTGGGCGTAGCGCGCAAGGTGCGACGCCGTCGAGGTGCTCGCGCCGCTCGGGGAGGTCGAGAGCGGGGGGAACGAGCCCGAGGTGGGCGAGTGGAGGTCGAACCCGAGGCCGACGCCGAGCGGGCCGGCGAGCTGCTGCTGGGTCGGCGAGTCGGACGCGGAGGACGACGGCGAGCCGGTGATGGCAACGAGGCCGAGGGAGGAGCGGCGGCGCGGCGCAGCGGTGTTGACGAACGAGGGCCGGCGGGGCGGGAACGAGTAGCCCTCGGGGAACATGGACCCGGGCCTTTCGGCGCGCTTCGAGTTGGCGGCCGAGGCGGCGGCCGACTCGTTCTTGAGGCGCATGACGGCGCGGCGCGACTCCTCGACGCTCGCGCGCAGGGTCGTCACCTTCTCCTCCTCCTCCTTGCGCTGCGCCTCGAGCGCCGAGACGCGGTTCCGCTCCTCCTCGAGCTGCGTCGCAAGGTCGGCGAGCGAGTTGCGCAAAGCGGCAACCTCGTCCGAGTGGTCCTCGATGGGCGGGCGCGCAGCGTGCGCCTCGCGCAAGAGCTTGAGCTCGCGGAAGAGCTCGGCCTGGGCGTGCTTGGTCGCCTGCAGCTCGGCGTAGAGGACGGCCGGGTCGAGCTGCGCGGCCGGGACGTCGGCGGGGAGGGCAGGGGCGGCGTCGCGCTCGGCGAGGAGGGTGCGGAGGCGGGCGTTCTCCTCCGAGAGGGAGACGACGACGTCGGCCTCTTGCTGAAGGATGGCGTCGAGAGCGGCGAACGAGTCGTCAGACATGGTGTTGGAAGAGGTGAAGAGGCTGCCGGAAGAAAAGCGTCAGACGAGAAAGTCGGTCAACATGAAGGGGGAAAAGGCGCACCTTCGGAGCGAAAAGTGGGGCTTGGAAAGTAGATGTGGCAGCGGAGAACCGGCTAGGGCTACAGGCGAGGACTGCATGGCGGCCAGAGTGGTTGTGGTCAGCTCGAGCAAAGCAGAACAGGGACAAGGAGGAAGGAAGGCAAACGGACCAGACGGGAGGCTCGATCAGTCGTCAAGACTAGAGACGGAGACTAGGGATGTGGAGGCGAAGCGAGAAAGCGTCGCGCGTCGCGGGTTCAGAGTCGAAGAAGGGGGGAACTCGAGGAGGTTGTTTGGCTTGCTCCCGATCAACGGGGGGCGGGGGGCGAGGGCGACGAGGCGAAAAGCGAGGTAGGAAGAAGGCGGGCGAGGCGCAGTCGATGCGGCCTTGAAGCGCTGGGTGGACCGGCTGGCGGTGCGAGAGATGAAAGGCGAAGAAAGGCGGGAGAGTGGGCGGGACGGTCGAGAGAGGGGGAATGCGACGCGGCGTGGAGAGGGGAGAAGAGAAGAGAGGGAGGAATGAAAAGACAAAGGCTGGCCGCCCCCGTCTGTCGACCAGGGCGGGACGAGCAGCTCTCTGGCGGGCCCGGCGGAGCGAGATGGCAAGGCCCGCCCCGGCGCCGCCGAGTCGACCCAAGGTCTCGCTCGCCGTCTGCCCGGAAGAGGCAAGTCCTCCTTCGCGCTGCTGTTCCGGCCTGGGCGTGCACGGCGCACGCGCAAGGCAGGAGCACAGGATCGCCGCTCCTGGTGCCCCGGAAGAACAGCCCTCTCGACCGGGGGCACTGCGAGGAATCTTGCCTCGACGAGGAGGGCGAGGGGGTGGATCGGGCGGGGCGGCGGCTCGGGGGCGGAGGAGGGCGGCCAGACGGGGGGGATCGGTGGGCTCCCGAGTCAGGCGGGCGCCTCGGAGGGAAGGAGGAGCTCTGCGACCGCCGACTCGGGAGAGCGGCTCAGACGGGTTCAGCTGGTGCCGCCGGTCAAGCGGTGAGGACGGCCTGACGGGGCAGAGACAGTCGCTGGTGTCTGAGGCGGAGGTGCGTGCGCAGATCAAGCAGGAGGACCAGCTGGAGACCGTCTCTCCTTCTCCTCGAGGACGTTCGGCGCCGAGGACGAGGAGCGGGAACCAACGCGGCCATGCGGGACGCTGAGGTTTGGCGAGGTGCGTCTTGTCGTCCTTCTCGTGCGCCTGGCTGACCTGTCGGTCCAGCAGGACGTGGTGGTAAAAGCGGCGAAGCGGGTTGAAGGAGGGGAAGAGGGTCCAAGCGAGGTGGGGCAGCTCTCGACTCGCTCGGACGTGTCGTTCTGCTCGCGCTTCCTCTTCTCACGCTGCTTGTGACGGTGTCTGGCGAGCTGGATTGCCGGCTGAGGGTTGTGGACGAGCGGGGGCAGGGTTGACAGCTTCCTCTCGCTGCTCTTTCGCCCTCTTCGCCTCGCCGGCACTCGCTCTAGCTTCTCCAGCCACCGCTCACTAGCACCCACCGCACCGTCCGCATCCCCTTCGCCCGCACCCACGCCCTCGCACGCCCTCCTCAGCCCGCTTTTCCTCCCCGTCGTCCTCATCAGCTCGCCCTCAAGATGGCCCGCACGAAGCAGAAGCAGCCCCAGTACAAGCCCACCCCGATCCACGGCTCCCAGAGGGGCGGCAAGAAGCCCGTCAAGGCCATCCGTGCGCTTTCACCTTCCTCTCGCTGCTCGCTCCCTCTTCCAGTTCCCTCCACCTTCAGTCTGACCCTGCCTTTCGACACCGCACGCCGCAGCGGGCACGGCGGGCAAGAAGCCGATGAAGAAGCCGCGCCGCTACCGCCCGGGCACGGTCGCGCTGCGCCAGATCCGTTACTACCAGAAGTGCGCTTCTTTTTCCCGCTCTCCTGCCGTCTTCTTCTTCCCCGCCCGGTCTGACCTCCCGGCGACTCGTTCCCCTCTCACGCACCAGGACGACTGGCGCCCTCATCCGCAAGCTCCCGTGCGTCGCTTTTCTCCTCTCTGTCTTCCAATACCACGAAGCCGACCTGACCCTTTGTCGGGTTCTGCGCCGCAGGTTCCAGCGCCTCGTGCGCGAAATCGCCGGCAACGTCAAGGAGGACGGGACGTACAGGTGGCAGGCCTCGGCGCTCGAGGCGCTGCAGGAGGCCGCGGAGGAGTAGTTGCGTCCCCTTTTCTCCCTTTTCTCTCTCCCCCCTCGAAACCCAGCTGACTGACGAAAAACTCGAGGAGGACAGCCTCGTGCACCTGTTCGAGGACTCGAACCTGTGCGCGATCCATGCCAAGCGCGTGACGATCATGCCGAGCGACAGTGCGTCCTTTGCTCTTTCTTCTCGTCCTCTGCCTTCTTTCGACTAACCCGCTCTACTTGCAGTGACCCTGTGCGCTCTCTTCCTCTTCTTCCCCACCACCACCGATACTCATCCCAATTGCGTGCCGTGCAGCGCCCGCCGCCTGCGTGGCGACCCGTTCCGCGACGGCCGCTGAACCTCCTCGTCCGCCTTTCCCCCTTTTTCCCATCCCGCACCTGCTTGTCTCCCCCCTCTTCCCGTTCGTTCGTCTTTCCTCAACCCTCGCCTCGCTTTTACTCCCACACTACCCGCGTCGTAGCCACCTCCGTCTCCGCGTCTTTTTCTCTCCTCTCTTCGTTCCCTGGTCGGTCTCGCTCTTTCTCTCTCCTCTCTCACGCACGTAGCTTGACAAAAAGTGGAGGATCTGTGCCTGTCTCGGGCTGTCTGTGTGCAGGAGCGTGGCTGTTGAGCGAGGAAAGAGAGGGCAAGGGCGGAAGGCAAGCCAGCCGAGCGGGCCAGCAACCGGATTCTGAACGTGTTGAGTGCGGCTCAGCGCAGAGAGCACGCTGCTCAGTGGTTTGAGCGAGTGAGAGAGACGGCGGCGCTCTCTACAGCCCCCGTTGACGAGGACAGAGGAGGGGGAGATGAGGCGGTGGACGGGGGCGAGGGAGGAGGGTGAGTAGCCGGGGGAGGGCTGGGGGTAGGTGGAGGGTGTCACGCACACGCTCTAGAGTCCGTGCAGAGTCAGTCTGTGGCAGTTCAGCGTGCGAGGCGGTACGAACGCCCGCCGACCCTGGTCCGCCCCACCTCCCTTCCACCTCCTCGCATCTACCGCTCCCCACTTGCTTGGCCTACCCACAGGCGATGGACGACCTCGACCCGGCCTTTCTCGACCTCGACCTCGACCTCGACCTGGACTTGGCCGCTTCCTCCCACACGCACGCGCACTCGCTCTCGTCGCTCGACCCCTCCTTCGACGACCTCAACCTCGACCTCGCGCACTCCTCCTCCCACGGCCACGGCGGGGCGGGGCTGGACGACCTCTCCCTGGAGCTGCAGCTCGGGAGCGGGTTCGGCGCCGGGCTCGACCTGGACTCGGAGCTGGACGAGGGGGAGGGCGCGCACGGGTCGCTCAACTCGTCGTCACCCGGCACCGGCGCAGGCGCGGGCGGGTTCAAGACCCCGCGAAGGAGAAGGAGGAACGGCAGCGCCGCGGCCGGTGACCATGGAGAGGGGGTAGGCGGGCTCAGCCTCGCCGCCGAGCTGGCATCGGCGTCGAAGCCACCCGCGGGGAGGAGCAGGGACTTGATGCGCGAGCTGGGGCTCGAGGAGGACGGGTTCCCGGAGGAAGAGGACGACGAGCCAGAGGACGGAGAAGAAGGAGAGGAGGAGGACGAGGAAGAGCGCCTCGAGAGGCAGCTCTTCTCTGCGACCGCGACGGGGTCAGCAGGAGCAGAAGGGGACGACCCTTTTGGTACAGGCTCTGGAGCCGCCTCGCCGGCTCGACGGCCCGGCTCGCGGCTGCGGAGCAAGCCCTCGACGGAGTCGTTCCACCCGGCGTCTGCTTCCCTCTTCGACGACGAGGAACAGGAAGAAGACGACGACCTCGACTCGTCGGCGCAGGCGCAGGCGCAGGATGAGCTCGACGCGGCGCTGCGTGAGGCGAGCACCGCGCTCGAGGAGAGCCTAGAGGGGACGGGCGGGTTCCTCGCGAGGCTGAGGCAGCACGTTACCGTCGAGGTCGACCCTTCCTCTCCTTCTTCCGCACCTCCTCTTTCTTCCCCCTCCCTCGATCCTTCCTCCTCCGCCGCCCTCTCCACCTCGCTCAAACGCTCCACCTCCGGCGCCGCCTCTCCCGCGCGCCCCTACCCGCCCATAGACGCCTACACCGACCGCCAGCCTTTGCTCGAGTCCCTCGCGTCCGCGCTCCTCAAGACACTCTACGACGTCGCCGCTTTGCGCGAGCGCCAGACGCGCGAGCTCACCGAGCTCGAGAGGCTCGCGGCGCGCCCGGAGGCGGGGTGGAGAGCTGTGCTGGCGGGGTTGGAGCCGCTGGAGGTGAGCGAGGATGAGGACGAGGGCGAGGAGGAGGTGCAGGGAGGTGAGCCGAATGGCAAGCCCGCGCTCCGGCCTGATGAGGTGTACCCCCTGTCGCCCTCCCTTGAAGCCGAGCCGTCCTCTCCCTCTCTCTCCCGCCCGCCTCCCTCCTCTTCCTCCTCCTCAGCTCCCCTCCTCCTCGCCCCTCACCCCTCCCTCTCCTCTCTCCGCACCACGACCACCACGCTCCTGTCCTCGCTCTCCTCCCTCTCGGACCACACGCAGGTCCAGTCCGCCCTCGCCTCGGAGCAAGCGCGCAAGCTCCGCGCGCTCAGGGCGCAGGTCGCGGGACTGCAGGGCGAGGTGGAAGGGTGGGGGCGGGCGGAGGAGTACGTGAGGGGGTATGAGGCGCGCAGGGCGGCGGAGGAGGGGAGGAGGGAGAGCGCGGGCGAGCGGGCGAGGAGGGAGGTCGAAGCGGCGCGGAGGGCGCTCGAGGACGGGTGGGAGAGGGCACAGAGCGTGTTGCAGCGCCGAGGAGGGATAGTGGAGGTGCAGCCGCACGAGGTTGGGGTCGCGATGTGAGGGACGGAGCGCGGGCGCTCGTTGCAGTCTCTTGTGTAGCTCCTTCGCAATGTTATTGCAGCTACGAACTCGAGGCTAGTCGAGAGAGACGAAACGGAGAGCAAGAGGTCAAGAGGAGCGAGTCGAGCTGCACTGCGCGAGGTCATGCGCGCGCCGCAGACAGGACGCTTCTGCTGCTCAAGTTACACTGACTATCTACGCCCCGCGCAACGCTTCCTGTTCCGAGGAAAGCCTCGTCGAAACCGCCAACCGTCCGCCCGCCCTTCCGTCGCGACACCCTCTGGCGCGTGAGCCGTGCCGCGAGCCAGCCGGAAGGGGACCTCCGAGCATTTCGAGTGAGCTCGAGGCGCTTTCCCTGCGCTGGGGAGAACAAGAAACGCGGAAACTGATGAAGCTGGTAGCGAGGCGCGATCTCGGCGGCAATGGGGAGAGAAGGCGCTTCGACGGCGGGAGGTCGTTTTAGTACTTCTGTAAGAGCGGGCAAGAAGCGCTCTGAGGAGATCTGAGGGGAGTGTTGCGAGAGTGGGGAGGAGGAGGAAGAGCAGGACAACGGGTTGACCAGCTCCGGTTCCTCTACCTTGACATGCAGGACCAACGGGCACTTCAGATCTACCGTGCAAGGCTCGCTGCTCCCGTAGCGAATCCTCCTGGGCTCCCCTCAGCACCGCCGCTCTCCTAAGCTCTCTACTCGCTCCTCCTGCTTGGCCGCCTCGCCAGACAGCCAGATAGGCGTAGACAATGGGGTGGAAGGACCAGAAGTTGCAGCACATGCGAGGGGAAGAGACCGTGAAGAACGAAACGGGGCATGATGAGGACAGTGCAGGCAGAAAAGAGGGAGAGACTATTATGCGGCGGAGAAAGGTGTCGACAAGGGGTGGTACTAAGTAATTCAGGGGGAGAGGGTAGAGGGCGAGGCGGCTTAGGCGCGCGCGGCCGACTCGACGGCCTTGTCGTCCCAGCCGTACAAGGACGGCATCGGCGCGACGTTCTGGCGCAGGAACCAGATGCGGAACCAGCGCACGGCGGCCTTGGACTGGTACGAGGCGTGCTTGAAGGTCGGGATCCTACGTCACGAGCCCCGGAGAGTCAGTACGCTGAGAAGTGGGAGGGAGGGAAAGACAGGCGTACGAGAAGACGGCGTCGAGCTCCTCGAGGGTCAGGCCCTTGGTCTCCGGGACGAAGAAGAGCTGTGGAGAGGGTGGAGAAGGCGGAGGGAGGGCGGGAATGGAAGTTGAGCGGGAAGGGGTAAAACGGAGAGAAGGGAGGAAGGAAAGGATCAGCTTCCTGCGTTCTTGATGATCACAGCAGCGGGGAACGTACCACCAAGAGCGCGCCGACGATGTTCCAGGCGGCGTACCAGCCGAACGCGCCGGTAGGGGCTGTAGGAAGAGGGGTAGGGTCAGCGATGGGACGAAATGGCGGAAAACGACGACGACGGCGGCAGCGATGAGGGAGAACGTACTGAACGCGGTGAGCAGGCGCGGGAACGTCAAAGCAACTATGAAGTTCTGTATAGACCGCCAGACGCGTCAGAACAGTCCCAGGAAAGTGCAGAAAGGTCCCAGGAAAGCAGAAGAGGAGGAAAGACGCACGAAGCCCCAGAGAAGCGCGGTCGCGTACGACATGCCGACGTCACGGACGTAGGCAGGGAAGGCTGTGATGGGAAGAGAGTGAGCTGGCTGAAGGAGAACAGAATCGTAGAAGAAAAGACGCACCCTCCGCCGAGTAGGTGAACGGCACCGGGCCCTCACCGGGCGAGTAGGCGATGCAGTGGAGGTAGACGAACAGCGCAATGAGGCCGATGTGGGCGTCGCCGTCGGGGATGTAGAACGAGAAGCCGGCGCCGAGGAGGAAGATGCCCATGAGCGGGAACGACCACAGCAGGAGCGTTCGGCGGCCGTAGGTGTCAATCGTGAAGATGGCCGGGATGGCAAAGAGCCAGTTGAGGGCACCGAAGCCGAGGGAGGCACCGAGGGCGCTCTAGAGGTGGAGGTGGAAGGGGTCAGTCCGAAGTCCCGCAGCCGAGGGAAAGAGTGAACGTACGATCTCCGAAAAGCCTGCGTTGCGGAAGATGGTCGAGGAGTAGTAGGCGATCGCGTTGATGCCGCAGAATTGCTGGAAGGGAAGGAATCAGGGGAGGGAAAAGTCAGTCATCACTTTCCGGCATCACCTCTTCTCCTCATCGCGGGCGGACGGAAGGCGCACCTGCATGAACATGACGATACCGGAGGCGAGAACGGCGCGGCGGTTGCGCGAGACGACAAAGAGCTCCTTAACGATGTTCTTGCCGGCGGTAATGGTGGCCTCCTCCTCGAGGAGGACGTTGATCATGAACAGGTCGCGCGCGGCCTGGAGACGGGAGTGGCGGACGCGCTCGAGCGAGTGGAAGGCGTCGCGGTAGCGGCCCTTGCCCTGCGGGAGAAGGATCGGTCAGAAGACGAAGGGAAACGAGGCGGAGACAGGAGACGAACGATGAGCCAGCGCGGCGACTCGGGAATGAGGTAGACCATGCCCATGACGAAGAGCGACGGGAGGAGCGCGGAGCCGAGCATGAGGCGCCAGTTGAGGCCTGAGAGGTTGGCAAGTTAGTTTCGTCTCGGGCAAAAAAGTGAATGAGAAAGGGGGGTACGAACGCACCGGTGATGGCAGCGCCCGAGGGGTCGCCGACCTTGTAGAAGACGAGAGACGACACGGTGCCGAGCATGATACCGAAGGCGGTCTGGAAAAGGAAAAGCAAGGTCAGCCTCGAGCGGAAAACCTAAGGCGGAGAAGTGTAGTCTCGTGGAGGAGCAGAACGTACCCAGACCTGCCACTGCATAACGAGCGCACCACGGATGAGGGGCGGCGCGGTCTCAGCCGCGAAGACAGGGACGGAGGCAGAGTTGATGCCGACGCCGATTCCGAGGAAAAGACGGGCGACGAGGAGGTGCTCCCAGCTGTTGACGCAGCCAGACCTGTGCGAGATAAAGCTGGTGAGTAGGAGAAAACTAGAGAGACAGGACGGCAAGAAAACGCACCAGATGCAACCGGCGAAGGAGATGAACGAGCCGAGGAAGATGGCGCCACGGCGGCCGAGGAACTTGTTGACGGGGGCGGTGAGCCAGCAGCCGAGAACGGCGCAGCACAGGTACGGCGCGCCGGCGACGAGGCCGAGGAGCCACTCGTTCTTGTCGTGGTTCGGGTCCGACTCGTCCGTGTTCAAGCCGAACTGGGGCGCCCAGAACTGCGAGACCGATGGGCTGGTCAGGGAAAGGGTTCTGTAACGGAAGGAACAGGATGCCCGGAGAAGAGAGGGCAAGCGGAAGGAGAAAGAAGGGAGGGGAGGAGAGAGGGAGGGAGAAAGAAGGCAAAACATACCAAGTTCGCTCCGTTCGTGACCGACTCGTCCATCTGCGGGATCGAGCGTAAGTCAGAAGAGCGAAAGAGGAGAAAAGAGCACAGGAGGAACGTACACCCTGAAGAGCGGCGGCCATCGAGCAAACGACGACGAGAATGTAGAGGATCTTCGGCTGCGACCACTTGTGGGTGACCTCGCGCGCGATGATCTCCTTGTCCTCCTCGTTGAGGAGCGGCAGGTGGTCGAAGCGGGTCGGGTCCTGCGCGGCCTGCGCGCCCTTGGCAAAGTCGAGCTCGTACTCCTCAAGGCCCTTCTCGCGGGCGAAAGCGCGGCCCATGGCTATAGAGCGGTACACTAGCGGTCAGCATCGCTTTATGCGCATTGAGAGAAAAGAGGGAGAGAAAGAGGGAGAAGAGAGTAAAGAGGGGGAAGGAAAGCAAAGCGAGCGGAACGCACCCTCAAGACGGTCGAGAGAGATACCCGCAAGCGGGTTGTCGAGCTGCTGAGCGTTCGACGGCCTCGGGTGCGAGCCAGGCTCAACGAAGTCGCCCTCGCCAACGAGCTCGCGCTTCTCCTGCTTGCCCGAGTCCGCCTTCTCGCCGGCAAACTCCTCCTTCAGGCGGGCCAGCGTCGGCTGGCGGTCAATGGTCGGGCGCGACATGGTGAAGAGCGCGTCGGAGAGGTCGTGTGTTGTTGCGCGAGGAGGGTTGAGGCTCCGGCTGGGGTTCGGTTTCGGAAGGGAGTGCAGGGAGGGGAAGGCAACAGCCTGTGGTCGTGAAGAAGAAGAAAAGAGGAGGGGGTTTGGCGGGGACGGGAGGAAGGCAGTGGCGCTTGACGAAAGCGAAAGGAAGGAGAGAAGGGGCAAGGAGCAAAGCGCGAAGGGAGGCAGAGCAGTGGCGCTCGGAGCGGGGTCTCGCCAGGCCCTCCGCGCGGGCCCTAACCGATCACTAGGAGCTTCACGAGTGACGCCGAACCTGCCGGGCAGGCCGAACGGGAGTCGAAAAGCAGGAAGCGGAAGCAGCCCTCAGGCGCCGACTTCGCCGACGTGCAGCTGGCCCTCGTACGGCGCCGTACGCGGTCCAACGGACTCTGCAGCGCTCCTGGTCGTCGAGGAAAGCCCGCAAAACCGGGCAGGGCACCCGGCTTGCCCACAAAAGCCTCCACTCCCCTCCGCCTCACATCGATGGAGACCCCGCCGTACCCCAAATTGGGTCGCTCTTCAGCGTTGGACGATGACGCTGGTCGCGAAAGGACGACCGCGGCTCGCAGAGAACGCGGTGGAAGCCGGGCGCAAGGGAGAAGAGGCGGTCGAGAGCTGGCTGGTGAAGCACGACGAGCAGGAGCACCGACGCGGCGGAGAACGCAGATCTGCAGGCCGGTGAAGGGATCAGCCCGAGGTAACGCAACAGTGGCGTTCACGACGCACTGCGGCCGGTCGAGCCCGTTGTGAGGTGGAGCTGTTCGGCGGCCTTGCGAGAGCGGTCGAGGGCGACCCGGTCCGAACTTGGCAGGGGCTAGCAGCGAGCGGGCGAGGTGAAGAGGATGCAGGCGGTGGTGGCGCGGTACTCAGGCAGCAACAGCAGGAAGAGGAGCAAAAGCAGAGTGAAAGGGAGGAGGGAGAGGGGCGCGAGTCGGCTCTCCCACTTTGCCGAAGCCTGACAGCCAAGGAAGACGAGGGACGAGCGGCGGTGATCGCCTTCTCTTGCACGTTCTGGATGCGAGGTTTCCATCGCTTGGTGCAAGATGATGAGTAATGCTAGCCACCAGCGGCTTGCGCTTTTCTCGAGCAGGTACGCCAGGAGAGCAAGGGAGTCAGTCGCAAGAAAAGCAGCCCTGGGATGCTGTGTGGGCTTCCAGGGAGTCTGTGCAGCGCCGAGTGTCTTCCAGTAAGCCTCTAAGCGAGCAGGGCGCTGGCAACGAGGACGACGAAGGCGAGGTAGGGGCGTCGAAAGCGGACGAGAGGAGGAAAAGGAGGCGAGAAGAGGTTAGCTCGGGTTGCGCCGAAGTGAGTGAGCTTTGCAGCCGCTCCTCACATGTATTGGCACTCGCATGGCGCGTCCCAGAAGGTGGTGAGCGAGTTTGGCGATGGAGTGAGGACGAGGTCGAGCTTCCGACCAGCACGGATGAAGCCACCGGGCAGGTGCGGGCAGCGCACAGGGTGCTCCGCGGGAGTATTCAGCTCGCCTTGCAATGACTCGTCCCTCGACTAGCGGTTGTCGAGGCTGGCTGGCGGCGAGTGTTGAGAAGGAGGGGGCAGGGAGCGGACGTACGAAGCGCAATGGCCAGCTAGAGCGTGGTCGGGCCGGGTATCGTGAGCGCTGATCAGTGGACTGCGGCCCAGCCTGCTCTGCACGTGAAGTGCAAGAGCCCGTCCTCCTCGTCCTCGACCCTCCACCGGTTGTCCTCCACCCACAACCCCTGTCTTCCGCTTCCGCTTCTTCCCGACTTCCGAGCAGTGTACAGACTGCGCCTGGAGCGCTTCCCACCATTTCTACCGCCATCCATGCCCTCCCTGCGGTCTTCCTTCTCCCTCTGCTCCCTCAATCTCCCTCACCTGCCTGCACAGCGAGCTTCTTTCGCCATCATCTCTTTCGTGAAGAGAATTATGGGCGGAAGCACCGCCTGCGACTTTGCGCTTTTGACTTGACGCTCGCCCCTTCAGGCCTTTTCCGCGAGCTTTTCGCCACTCCCTGCCGGGTCGTCAACAATCCGCTTTTGCTTCCCCCTTCATTCTTCCGTCGTGCCAGCAACTCGACACTGAGGCTCTCCCTGTCGCTCCCCCCGCCATGACCGCCTCCTCGCCGCACGAGTCCTCCTTCCTTCACCTCGCCATCTCGGACAACGACCTCCTCGCACAAGCGAACGACGACGTCTCCTTCTGGATGCGCTATACCGCCACGTCGCCTGTCCGGGAGAGAGAGGACAGGCGGGGCAACGGGGCGAAGACGAAGGAGAAAACCCCTCGGCCACCTTTTCCCCTGGCTCCTTCTCTTCCCCTCCCCAACGCGCGAACCCCATCTCGTCGACCTCCGCTCCACATGAGACGATTCACGTCCGGCCAAGATACGACACGGAGGGGCGGTCAGGCGGCGCCGTGCAGCCTCTCGCCGACACAAGCCAAGGGCGAGTTCTTCATCGGGCGGAGCGAGGCCTACCTTGCGGCATCGTCGCGCTCGCACGACCTCTCTCCTTCTCCTCCACCAACACGGTGCCCCCCAACACCGCTACTGGCACCGGTCCTCCGGCCTTCTGTACTCGCCCTCTGCCCGACCTCGTCTACCTCGACCCTCTGGAACCTCGACGCGCCTCGACCTAGCGCCATTCCCCAACGCCCTTTAGCCGCATCACCTTCGGCGCCTACTCTCCAGCACTACTTCCCCTCGCGCTTCCTCGTCGACTCGCCTCTTTCCCTTTCCTCCGCCTCTTCCTCCTCGTCCTTGTCCTCTCCCCACTCTCCGGCGTCCCCCGCCCAGCCTCTAGCCCTTCTCGAACTCGTCCAGGCCGACCAGCCAGACTCTCCTCTCCACTTGATGGAGCTCGACCGCGCCCGTCCGCTCCCCTTTTCTTCCTCACCTCCTCGCCACGCGCGCTTCCTCGACACCAAACCCTCCCACGAGCCCATTCTGGTCGCCGTTAACCCGGAGAGGGTCAAGGTTGTCTCTGTCGAGCCGAGGCGGTACGAGCACCAGCACTGGCGTCTCGAGAGCTGGGTCGAGGACCAGCTGGGCAGGGCGGTGAAAGGCGGGCCGAGGGCGCTCTGGTAGACTCGGCGAGTATGGAAGATATTGTAGAGCCGGGTACGGCATGTAAGACTCTTCGCCTGCTTTCTTCCCTTTCGCTGCCCTGTGCGAGCGAGTCGACGAGACGCTTTTCCCACAATCTCTCGCAAGCGTGCGATGGCGGGGTAAGCTAGCTACATTTCGAAAGGGGACGGTAAGTGAGGCAGTAAGGGTACTCGAAGGGAGAGGCGCAGGTGGGTATGGAGGGAAGGCAAGCGAGAATAGAGTGAGAAAGAGGTAATCTAGGGCACTGAACAAGCGGCGTGGCAGGGGAAGCGATTCCGACGGTCGAGACGAGAGAGTGAGAGAGGTGGGTATGAAGAGTGATGGGAAGAAGAGGGAGGGGTGCAGGGATTACTGCTCCAGCTGCGGCGTCGTTTCCTTGCTCCGTCCGAACCGGCCGCTCGAGAAGCGCGAGCGCGCCTTCTGCCCGGGCGACTGGTGGGTGCTGCCGTTGACCGAGCCGGCGATGGAGCGGGCGTCGGCCTCGGAGGGCGGTGCGGAGGAGTGGAGGAAGGAGGGCGTGCCGAGCCACTGTGGTGAAATGAAGGAGGAAAAGGTCAGTCTGGCTTTAGGTGACCCTACTCAGCGCAGAGGGTAGAGAAAGCGAAGTAGAAGGGGCGAGAGGGAGTCGACGGCGAGGGGAAGAAAACGCACCTCGAGCTGCACGAGAATCTTGGCCATGCCCGCCTCGATGGTCAGCGGCGCCGTCGGGTTCGTCGGTCCAACGTGCTGGAAGACGTCGGGAACAGTCGCGACGCCGATCTTCTCGTGCCCGAACGTCTTCTTGTGCACGACCGCAAAGCTCAACTCGCCGCCGGTGCCGTTGGTCTTGACGACCGCCGTCTGGTTGACGTCGACCTCGTCGCCCTTGTGCGCGTGCGTCTCGAGGACCTTCTTGCCGCCGAAGCGGACCTCGACGGAGCGCTTCTCGCCGGCGTGGTCTGGCGGGCCTGAGAGCTTGAGGACCGTGACGGTCAGCGTGCCGGACTTGCCGCCGCCGCCTGCACCCGGGGTAGGCGAGGACGGGAAGGCGGCGTTCGGTTTCGGCGAGCCGGCGAGGACCTCGAGCTGCGACGAGCCGTCACCGCCCGGGACGGGCGAGCCGACCTCGAAGCCGGCGACGCTCCCGCCCGACCCGTTCGGCGCGGGCGTGGGAGCCGCATCGCCGTCCGTCGTGCTAACGAGGCTCTCCTGCCTCTTGTGGCCGGTCAAGCGCCTGCCGACGCCGAAGACGCCCTTGCCGATCGAGCCCACGCCCTTGGCGCCGACGTGCCCGACCGCGCCGACTGTGTGGAAGCCAGCGCCGGCGACGGCACCTGCACCACCGAGCACGGCGCCGCCCGCGCCGATGACGCCACCGCCCACGGTCGTGAGGGTGCGGCCGGGGAGGTTCGAGAGGGTCGAGGTCGCAGCGCGCTCTTTCCTGTTCCCGCCGATCAGGATTCGAGTAAGCACTTAGGAGGAGGATATGGGATAGGGAAGACGAACCTGAGGAAGGCAACCTGGAAGACCATGCGGATGCGGATCTGCCCGGCGGGCGCGTTCGACTTGAAGTCCTGCAGCGGGACGATGCGCTCGGTCGACTCGAATGGCTCGATCGAGCGGAGGTCGATCGTGCCCCAGCCGAGCTTGTCCGCAGTGCCTGCAACGGGAAGGACCAGGTCAGCCGGGTAAGGGAAAGGCAGGAAAGGGAGGGAAGGGGGCGCACCGACGCGGTCCCAGTCGTAGACCTCGACGACAAACTTGGCCGCCTCGCGGCTCGCGACCTGGACCTCGAAGCGCTCGTTCCAGACGGGCGCGAGCGTCTTCTTGATAACCTCGGACTTGAAGACGCGCTCGTCGTTGAGGTTGAAGACGCAGTAGGGGTCGCTGCAAAGGAGAGCTCGGTGAGCGTCTGGCCCACGGAGGATTTCACGCCCGCCGCCCGTGAGCGGATAGAAGACGCAGGAGGCGGAGAGCCCGAACGCACCTCTTCCCGTTCCTGTCCGCGCTCGGCAGCCCCTTGCCGTCGAGGAGTTCGACCTTGAGCACGCCCGAGTTGTTGATGCTCTCGCGCGGGAGGATCTCCATCTCGAGCGGGATGTACTTGGCCATGACCTGCACGCTCGAGCGCGCGCCGCTGCCGTCCGTTGCGGGGAGCGTGAACGTCGCAGGCCGGTCGAGGCACTGGTCGAGGAAGCGCGTCGTGTCGAACGAGGCCTGCGCGATGATGTCGGCTGCCGATTGCGCCGGGACGGAAGGAAGCAAGGTCAGTCTCGCCGAGAAGGAAAAGGGGAACAACGACGAAAGGACAGGAAGACGCACTCCTCGTGTCCTTCTCGGCCGTGTTGAGCGCGAGGTGGATCTGGCTAAAGTCGAGCTCGCGAATGACGACCTCGCCAATCTCGTCCCAGGTCTGGTGCGCGCTCCGACTCGGCTCGGTCGAGAACGCGGGCCAGTACCCGTCGTCGAGGAGGACCTCGAGGCGCGCGCCCTTGCGTGCGAGCTGCCCGCTGATGATCTGGAACGCGAGCAGGCCCGTCTGCGTCTTGAGGAGCGTCTCGCGCGGGATCACGACGCCGTCGTCCTCGTCCTTCTCCGAGGGCTTCTTCGGGGTCGATGCGGCGGCAGACGACGACGCAGTGCTTGGGCGGCCGGGCGCGGTCGGCGAAGTCGGCGGAGAGGCGAACGAGGCCGTCGTCGGGGTCGCGACGGCATCGGACGAAGACGAGGGCGACGACCCGTCGCCGTTGTCCTCGACGACCTCGGTGATCTTGGGCGGCTCGGGCGGGGTGAACGAGACGTCCTTCATGTGCACGCACGGGAAGAACTCGGCCTCGAACTCGATGTCGCCTGTCGTCGCGATCCAGGAAGATCAGTGATCCTACTCCCTGAAGGAGATGGAGGGAGAAGAAGGAGGAAAGCTCGCGCAGAACGCACCCTTAACTCCCTTCCTCGGCTGCCTGAGCATCTCCCTCCTAGCGACCTTGCCCGTCCCGACCCACGGCTTGGTCTTCTTGTCCGGGCCCTCGGCGACGAGCGGCGCGGCGGCAAACTCGCACGTGCCGAGCGAGCGGTCCTTGGTCAGGTGCTGGTAGTCCATCACCTCGATCGTGTACGTGTCGCGCGGCGAGTGCACTTGGACGTAGACGATCCTGCGGGGCGAGCGGGAGATCGGGTCAGTACAGCCTTCGCTTTCACCTACCTCCCGGCGGCCTCGCAAGCCGTGCGGGGAGATCAAAAAAAGAGAGAAGTCGACTCACTCGTCGTACTCGGGGTCGAGGTCGTTGTTGTGCACGACGGTGCGGGCGATGACGAGCCCGTTGCGGATCACACGCACGTACGGGTCTGACTTGCCGCCCGTCAGGCCCTCGACGTTCTTGAGGTCGCGCGAGCGCTTGAACCTGCGCGCGCGGAGAGGCAAAATAGGGAACAGGGAAAAGGAAGAGGGTAGGAAGAGAAAGGAGGAGGCGAGAGGGCGAGGCGAGGTCAGTGAGGTCAACTCGACGTCCGCTCCGCAGCCTGTCGTCCGTGGAGGGGAGGCAGAAAAGAAGCGAGCTTGAACTGACCAAAGCCTGCACACCCCAATCGGCGGCGCCCACGCCCCCGCGCCATTGATCGCGCCGGCCATCAGCACCGGCTTCCAGCTCGCGCTCATCCGGACCCTCCCGCTCCTCGCCTGGGACAGCGGGAACCAGTCGTTGCCGCTCTCGGTCGCGGCGAGCAGGTCGGCGAGCTTGATGCTGAGCCTGCCGAGGGACGAGTCGGCGAGGAGCGTGTTGTCGTCGAGGATCTGGAGGCCCAGGACCGCGGTCGGCTTGGAGGTGATCAGGAGCTCGACCGGGCGCTCGAAGATCGGGTGTGGCGTGCGCTGCGCGGTTGACGGTCGAGGAGTCAGTCTTGTCCCCTCCCTTTTCGAGTTCCCCTGCTTCGCTCGGCGACGAAGAAAGGAGGAGGGAGACACGGACCTTGAGCGTCTGGCTGCGGTGCACGGGCTTGTCGTTGAGCGTGACGCGGAAGAACGGGTTGATCTGCTGCCCGCGCGGGTCGAGGTCCTTGGCCTGATGCACGACGAGGCGCACGATGCCGGTCGCTGTGGGACAGAGGGCGGGGAGGCAAGAGGAACGGGAGAGGAGGTGAGGGAGAGGAGAGATAAGGAGGATGGGATGCAGGAGGAGGAAGAGGGAAGGAGAGGGGCGTCAGGTTGCGCTCCTGCTCCCAGCCTCCACCAACATCGTCTCCCCCGTTCCAAGAGGACGACGCAGCAGGCAACTAGAGAGAGTGAGGGAGAGGCAAGACGCACTCGTATCCGGCACGGGCTCGACCGTCCCATCCGGCGTCTTCGTCTCCTTCAACACGGGGTAGAAGCAGCAATCGAACCTGACCATCCCGCGCGGCTTGCCATCGTACACCACGGCCGCCTCGAGCCCGAGCTGCTCGGCGTCCTCGCTGAGGGAGGCGAGTTCGAAGGTGGCGGTGCCGAGGTCCGAGTCCGGGCGGTGCTCGTTCCAGTCCCAGAGCGTGAGCGTCAGCGTGTCCGAGAGCGAGTTGAGCAGGAGGTGGTGCGTCTCGGCCCAGCGCGGCGTCGAGCTGGTGGCGTCCCGCATTCGAGTATCAGCACTTCCTTCTTTGCGGAACAAGGGAAGAAGGAGAGGAGGGAGGGAAGAAGAGAGACGCACGTGTTCCGCTTGACCTTCGTCCTCGCGAGCTCGGCCCTGCCCGACAAACTAAACGCGACATACGGGTCCGGCGCGCCGCCGCCAATCTTGGTCCCCTTGACGCCCTTCGCCGAGTGCACCGTGACCGCCAGGACGCCGACGGCCGTGTCCGCGGGCGCGCCGCTGAGCATCTGCTCGAGGTTCAGAGTGAACGTGTTCGGGTGGTACATCATCGGCGCGAGGGACGAGTCGACCGTCGAGCGGATGAAGCCTTGCAGGCCCGGGATCAGGGACAGGTCGAACCCGATCGGCTTGAGGACGAAGTCGAACTCGGGAGGTTGCCTGTGGGTAGGTGGGTGGGGCGAGCCGAGGCGAAGGAGCGATGCGGCGAGGACGCAAGAAAAAAACGGGAGGGCACCGGAGACAAGTGGGAAAGGTGAAGGGAGGGAGGAGATGGAGAAGGAGAAGGAGCGGCGGGGTCAGCAGGAGAGGATGGGAAGGAGAGCAAGAGCACGACGCACATGAAGCTCAAGTCGACGGTCTGGACGTGCGGGAAGTTGTTCATGAGCTTGAGCCTGATCCGCATCGTCCCGGCGAACATGAGGTCCTCTGCGCGCGAACAAGATCTCCGATCAGCCATGTCTACTTAAAAAGCAGACCATCGAGGAACCCGGAGGAAGCAGAAACGCACCGACGACAATGTCCTTGCCCACGCTCGCCACGCCGGCCCCAATCCTGACCTCGAGCACGATCTTGGGGTTGACCTTGCCGCGCGCCTGGGCGTGGGTGAGGTCGGCGAGGTCGTTGGGCGTGAACGAGACCTTCCACTCCATCAGGACCTCGTCGTCGGCCGTGTCCGGGAAGGTCTGCACGTGGTCGATGTGCGGCGGCTTGGTGCCGAGCGTGAAGGTCGTCATGCGGAGCTGAGAGGCCGAGAGCGGGAGGGAGGAGGGGTGGCCGTCGGACGAAGGACAGAGGAGGGCATGGCGACCGTGCGGGAAGGACGGAGTGACGGGACGGGAAGCACAGCCGAGAGAGGACCAGGGAAAGAAGAAACGCGTGAGTGGAGCTCGGCACGAAGAGGGAAAGGAGGGCCAGGCGAAGAAGAGCGCCCCAACGCACCGAGTCGAGGAACCCGGGCGTCGAGACGGACAGGACCTGGTCGACCGAGGCGACGATCGTGGCTGAGAGGACGGGCTCGTAGATGAGCCAGAAGCGCTGCACTGCGCGTGCGCGAACGCAAAGGCAAAGCAGAGGCGGATGCGGGGTTAGAGAGTATGCCGCGAGGTCGGAAGAAGGAGGGATTCAAGGAAGGGAGGGAGGAGGAGAAAGGAAAACATGGGACGCACGAAAGCTGTTGATCCACGCCGCGCTCTCGACCTCGCTCCTGAGGCCCTTCTTCTGCACCTCCCTCGCCAAGTCGTCGCGGGCGTTGCGCCGGACGCGCTTGATGGAGACCTCGTAGTACGTCGCGCAGACGGCGCAGACGACGACGAGCCAGCCGAAGCCGCCGCCGAGGAGGGTGACGAAGTGCGCCGCGAGCACGGCGAAGAGGATGATGGCCGCGTTGTGGTACCTGCCATGGCGGGAGCTTGGTTAGGCTCGAGAAGAGGAGGAGGGAGGAGGGAGGAGAGAGGGGAGGAGGGAGAGGGAGGACGCACCACTGGCCGTAGTAGGCGTCGCTGAGAAAGTCGGCGAGGATGGTGCGCTCGCGGGCCTCGTCCGGGGAGAGGAAGAGCGTTTTGTCCTGCCCGGTCCAGCCGATGGCGAACCAGGAGGGGACTGCGGTGATGGGGGGAGAGACGCGTCAATGGCCCGAAGTTTGAGAGAGAAGAGAAGGGAGGCAGGGGACGAGGGGAGGGGAAGAAGGGACGCACTCTCCCTCACGCCGTCCTTCTTGTCCTCGTCCGGCATGGCCCCAGGCGGGCTCGACGTCCCGTCCTCCCCTCCCTTCTTCTCCATCTCCCTGGCCTGGTCCGCCGCACTCCCACCCTCCTTCTCCTTCTCCTTGCCCTTGCCCTTCTCCTCCCTATTGACCGCCTCGACCTCGCTCAAGCTCGTCGTCGTCGCCGTCCTCGCCCCCGCGCTCGCCGTCCCGGCATCCGAGGGGACGGCCGCACCGCCTTGCTCCCTGAACGCCTTGGCTTCCTGTCCTCCGGGCGTGAGGGACGGGGGAAGGTCGGCGGCCGAGGGGAGGGAGGGCGCGGGCGCGCCTTTGAGGGCTTGGGCAGCCTTTTGGGCGGGGGGCGCCGAGGGGTCGAAGGAGTGGATGGAGGCGCCCTGTTCGGTGGGTGAGCGGGAGGGGAAGGAGAGGAAGCGGGTCAGTCGGGGCATGGGTGCGTCGGTCGAGGCATGTGAGGGTGCAGCTGGGAGAGCTGTGTGTGTCTGCTTTGGAAGGCGAGCGGGAGTGCGCATCTGCCTCATCTTCTCGGCTAGGCCCCGAGGCGACGATCCCGTTCAAGGTTGCTCGGTGGGAGAGGCAGAGGAGGTTGAGGGGGTGGCAGAGAGTGTGGGTGTACCTTTGCCTCGTCGACGGCCTCCTGCAGGTGCTCTTGAGCGGGCGAGATGGGCGGTTTCGAGCGAGGTGGGGCTGTCAAGGCGAGGGGAGGAGTGGGTCAACGCAGGGGAGGCAGAGGGGGACTCGGAAGAGCGCACTGTCCGACTCCATGCTGTGCCCTGGTGCGCAGTACGGGTGGACCGAGCGAGCGAGCGGGGAAGGGACAGAGGACAAGGACGAGGTCGAGGAAGACGAAGAGATGAGGACGACTCTGTCGTTCTTGCACCCACTCGCTGCTACCCGGACGGCCACTCGAGCTGACCATGCGACTGTGCGCAACCCTCCACCCGCTTCCCAGCCCAGCTCAGACTGACCCCCTTGTCCTCCTCCTGCTCCTCCAGCCTCGTCGCCCTCCTTCCGCTCCTCTCGCTCGTCTCCCTCGCCCACGCAGCCGCCACCGCCACCCTCCACGGCTCCCTCCGACTCAACGCAACCCTCCCTCTCGACCTCCAAGCCCATGCCGTCCTTGCTCCCCTCGACCCCTCCTCCGCCGCCCCTCCGGTTCGGCGCAAAGAAGTCTACGGCCCAGAAGGACACTACCGCTTCCGCTTCCCTCGAGTCGAGCAGGGCGAGTACGTCCTCCGCGTAGAGAGCAGGCACTACGCCTTCCAGGTCCGTCCGCCCTCTTCCTCTTCCCTTTTCCTCCTCCTCCTTTCTCGCTCACTCGGTTGCGCCTCGCGCAGGAGTACCACATCAAGGTCTCGCCTTCGTTCGCTGCCGTCGACGGCGTGGCCTCGGAAGGGCAAGAGGCGCGCATCGAAGCGGCCCTTTACTCGCCCGCGACGAAGCAACCCCTCCCGGGCTCGTCCCTGCCCCTCCCTCTCGGTACGTCCGCTCCTTCTCCCCCACCTACAAGCCCCTGCACTCACGCCCCTCGTGCACAGTCCTCCCCTCCCTCCGCCTCCTCACCCTCCCCCCCGCCCAGCCGGCCTTCTCCCTCCTCACCGTCCTCAAGTCGAACCCGATGGTCTGGGTCCTCGTCCTCGGCGGCGCTTTGGCCGTCTTGACCCCCAAGCTCGTCGCCAGCATGGACCCCGAGACGGTCGAAGAGGTCAGGAGGGAGCAGGGAAGGATGTTTGGGAAGCTGGGCGGAGGGGCCGCCGGGGTGCGTCTTTTCTTTCCCGTCTCTCTTTCTCTCTTTTGAAGGCGTTGACATTGACTCGCTCGCTCCTTGCCCGTCCTCCGCATGGACAGTCCCTCACCGCCCTCGACCCCTCGGCCGCCGCCTCGCGCTACCTCGCCGGTTCGACGTCCTCCGCGTCCTCCTCGTCGGCCGTGCCGCCCTCGGCTCCAGCCTCGACCTCCTCTACTACAGCGACGGGAGCGAACGCAGCAGGCAAGGGTGGGAAGGGGCGGAGGAGGAAGTGAGAGGAGACGAGGACAGGCAGAGGCGCAATGTACGAGAAATGTCGAGCAGTCTCTTGCGCGCCCGCTCGCCTCGCTCGCACTGCGGGTCAGCACACGGCGATGCGGGAGAACGGCAGCGAGAGGAAGAGAAGGAGGAAGCGAAGGAAAGAAGCGAAGGAGAGCAAGGGTCAGCTCGACGACAGCGACGCCTCTCGCACCTGGTCCAGCCCATCGCACTCTCTCTCGGATGCTCGCCAGAACGCGAGGAAGTGAAGGCGAAAGAGGTAAGCTCGTTGCAACCCGTCGCTGCCTCCTCAAGTACAGAAACGACGAGGGGAAAGAGGTGTTCCCACACAGGTTTAAATCGACCCATCACAGCCTCGTAGAGGCTAGGCAGCGACTAGGGAATTGTGCGGGTCTCCAAAAGCCGGCTTCACCTGGTGCACGCTCTCAAGCCGCACCCCCTTGAGTCCCTCACCCCTCCGCCCACCAGACTCAGTACCCGCCTTGCGGCGGGACGAATCACGGCGAGCGGGAGGGCGAGGGAGAGGGCGGGCGAAAGCGCGCGGTTGGGCCGGGGGAGGTTGGTCGAGGCGCTGCCCGACGGAGGACGGGACACTGGTCCAAAGGCGGCCCCCTCGTGAGAGGGGTAGATAGGTGCCGCTGAGTGCTCCTGCTGGCAGTCGGAAGGATCGAGCTCGCACCGGCCGCACGAAGCGGGGGGAGACTCGAAGCAGGCCGTGGGTGGAAGAAGGAGCGAGAGCGCCGAGCGACCGCCTCTTGTACTCGCCCCAGTCCCAGCTCAACTCGTCCTCCGCCGCACATACACCCTGCTAGGCATCGAATGCTCGTCCTGTGCACCGACAGACGCTCTACCGACGCGCGCACCACCCAGTCCGACCCGCCCAGCGGCCGCTCGCCCCTTCAGGCTCACCTCTCCCTCCTCATCTCCCTCACCCTCTACCGCTCCACACAATACTCAGAGGGGTCCGAGGCCTTTCGCAGGCGCGCAGTAGCGGCAGGCTCGCCGTTCCGTACGCCTCGCAACCCGCCCTTCTGAGCGCTGACCGTCTTGCCCCCCTCTCCTTCCCTTTCCTCCCCCGCCGCCGCCGACGACCTTGCTGGCGCCTGCCGGCCTCTAGGCTGCGTGTGCGCTTGCCGACACCTCGCGGGTCCGCGTACACTGCAGACGAAGCTTCCTTTCGTGCTTTGGAGCCGATCCTCACTGCCTTTTCTCCTTCGCGCCGTCTCTTCTGGCCGCTTCCTCTTCGACTGGCTGCATTGGCGGCTTGCTTCCGCTTCTCTAGCAGGGATGACGGTCTGCACCAAACCGCTCAGCTAGCCCGACAGGCAGGCGTGGTCGAGGACCGAGGCGTTAGTCGTCTTTCCTCCTCTACCTGTTCGATCCCGCTTTGCGCTGCTTTCAACGCTTCACAAGCCGCCCGCAGTTCGTCTAGAAGGGCCTGGAGAAGGTCGAGCGTGCCCGCGGGTGCTGGATCCGGAACGTCAGCGAGGGACGCTCCGTGTGAAGAGCGGAAGAAAAGCGAGTTGTTTCCTTTAGGCGGAAGCACAGCGCTCCCCGCTCACCAGCTGACCTTGGTAGTCCACCTGCAGTCTGTGAGCATTTGCAAAGCCGGCCTGAAGCCCTTGTGAGCCCTGTCGCCGACTTGAGCTACCCGCGTCGAGGACGCGCCTAGAAGTTGGTTGACCTCCTCCACTCTCCCTCCCGCTCCACCTACGCTCACACGACCGACCAAATGGGCAAGCTCGGCATGCTGTCCTCGCAGCCCAAGCGCAGCTGGGGCGACTCGTCGTCCGACGGCGAAGGGACCGAGAACGACCGGCCGGCGTTCGCGTTGACAGAGGACGAGTGGCCGCCGACTCCGCCGCAGGCGCGCCCGGGCAAGATCAACGCCATGGCGAGGGCCGAGGGGAACAGGCAGAGGGCGCTCGAGAGGATGCAGGCTAGGGGCAAGGGCGTCGGTGCGGCGAGCGCGACGGCGGTGGGGGGGAGGACGATGGCGGCGAGTGGGAGTGCGAGCATAGCACGGCCGGCACTGGCGACGGCAAGCAAGCCGCTGGTGCCGAAGCCGTCGACTGGCAAGGCCGCCGCACCGCTCGCGTCCATCTTCCGCCGACCAACTCCGACCGCTTCCTCCTCGACCTCGACTTCGACGACCACCATCCGCTCTTCCGCCGCTGCCTCAACTTCCTCCTCCGCCCACGCCTTTAACCATGCCTCCACCTCCTCCACCCTCCCGAAGAAGCGCGCCCTCCCTTGGGAAGGCCTCGAAGACTCGTCCTCGTCCTCCAAGCTCTCCCGCACCTCGTCCTCCGCGTCCGCTTCGGCCAACTTCCACGCGCTCAACGGCCCGCCCGGGAGCCGCAACGTCGCGCCGGGGATGAAGGAGCGCATGCTCACGAGCGACGCGATGGACATCAAGCAGAAGGTCATCTTGAGCCCGGAACAGCAGATGGTCCTCAAGCTCGTCGTCGAGGACGGCAAGAACGTCTTCTTCACCGGCTCGGCCGGTGCGCTCTCCTCCTCTCCCTCTCGTCACCCCTCAGAGACGCTGACGAAGCCGTCCTGCCCCCGGCGCGCAGGAACGGGCAAGTCGGTCCTCCTGCGCGAGATCATCTCGTCGCTGAAGCGCAAGCACCGGGGCAACATGGACGCCGTCGCCGTGACGGCCTCGACGGGCATGGCCGCGTGCAACATCGGCGGCGTCACGATCCACTCGTTCGCCGGGATCGGCATCGGGACGGGCACGGCCGAGCAGCTCGTCAACAACATCAAGAAGAACCGCAACGCGAACGCCAAGTGGCAGAGGGTCAAGGTGCTCATCGTTGACGAGGGTGCGTTCGGCTGGATCTCGTCTCCGCGTGTTCGGTTTCAGTTTTGTTCGAGACTAACTTGCGGTCTCGTCCATCGCCCGCTCAACACAGTCTCAATGGTCGACGGCATGCTCTTCGACAAGCTCGCTGCGATCGCTTGCGCGCTCAAGACGAAGAAGATGGGCAAGAGCGCGCCAACGACGGGCAAGCCGTTCGGAGGGATCCAGGTGCGTTGCGCCCTTCCCCTCTTTTGCCTTCTCGGCCTCTCCCTCTGCGGTAGTGACGAGGCTGAACGACGATCTCGCTCGCACAGCTCGTCGTCACCGGCGACTTCTTCCAGCTCCCGCCCGTCACGAAGGGTTCTACGCCGACGTTCGCGTTCGAGGCCAAGGCGTGGCAGCAGTGCATCGACCACACCGTCAACCTCACGCAAGTGTTCAGGCAGCGCGACACCGGTGCGTCTTCGCCTCTCACGCTCTTCTCTTCCGCTTGCTCTCCGAGGGGAGACTGACTACTCCAGGTATCGGCACTGCGCAGAGTTCATCGACATGCTCAACGAGATGCGCTTCGGACGGCTGTCGCAGGAATCAATCAAGAAGTTCTACGCGCTGTCGAGGGAGCCCAAGTACGACATCGGGATCGAGCCGACTGAGCTGTGCGCTTTCCTCTCTCCTTCGCCCCCTAGTTCGTCCAGCGCTGATCGCCTTCGCCCCCACCAGCTTCCCGATGCGCAACGAAGTCGACCGCTCGAACCAGATGCGGCTCAAGGCCCTGCCGGGCGAGGCGAAGGTCTTCGCCTCGGAGGACGGGCCGAAGGAAACGGACCCGTCGCGCGCGTCGGGCCCGAACGGTGTCAAGCAGACGACGTACCACCAGAACTTCATGGCGCCGGAGAAGCTCGTGCTCAAGGTCGGCGCGCAGGTCATGCTCGTCAAGAACCTCGACACCACGCTCGTCAACGGCACCGTCGGGCGCGTGGTCGGCTTTGGCACGCCCGAGCTGGATGACGAAGCAGCTGAGGAGGAGGAGGGTGCGGAGGGCAAGTATGGCGCGGACGAGGTGTGGACCGTCGGGGCCGACAACGAGCAGATCCGGGTCAAGAAGGAACTCGACCCGGTCGCGGCGCGGCGCCGGGCCAGGGTCGCCCAGATGGTCGCGAACGGCACGATGGAGCTCGGCCCGGTCGTCGAGTGGCAGACGCCCCAGGGGATCGAGCGCAAGATCATGGTCCGCGAGGAGTTCAAGGTCGAGGACAACCACGGGAACAAGGTCGCGTGGAGGAAACAGGTTCGTCCGCTTCCCTCTTCACCAGTGGTCTCACAGCTGACTCCCTTCGATGCGCACAGTACCCGCTTATTCTGTGCGCTGTTTCTTCTCGAGCACCTTGACAGCGCGCTGACATTCCCCCCTTGCCTTTCTTGCAGCGCCTGGGCCATGAGGTACGTCTCTCCTGCTGTTCGCTCATATCCACTCGACGCTGACCGTGTCGAACCTTCAGCATCCACAAGTCGCAAGGCCAGACCATCCCGCGCGTCAAGGTCGACCTCGGCAAGGTCTTCGAGAAGGGTGCGCTTTCCGCTCTTCCTTCTCCGACTGTGCCCCCTACTGATTGGATCAGTCCCGCAGGCCAATCCTACGTCGCCCTCTCCCGCGCGACCTCGCTCGACGGGCTGCAGGTCCTCCGGTTCGACCCCAAGAAGGTCGCCGCGCACGAGAAGGTCGTCACGTGGAGTGTACGCCCGGATGCCCCTCTCAACCGCCCTCTTACTGACTGACCCTGACTTCTGGTCGTGCAGCGCTCCCTCCAAGTCCTCGGCTAGCCTTTCCTTTTCCGCCAGCTTACCTTCCCTTGCCCTCCTTCGCTTTTCCCCCGTTCGCCCCTCTTTCGCACGCATGCCTTTCCCATCGCCCCGCCGTGTCGTCTCTCACCCGCTGTGCATGTGTAGCTGTACAGAACCGCTTTGCATTGGCCATTGCTCCTTATCGAGAGGCGGAAAAGCGAGTTCGGCAGAGGCGCCTTCCTCCTCGCGCTCTTTTACACGCCCGCTCCCTATAACTGTCCTGCTTCCCTTTCCTCAGCAGAAAGCGCTCCACCGCCGCTCTCGAGCCTCCGCTCGGTCAGCTCGACCTCCTTTCCCTTCTCCCTCCTCCCCTTCGCTTGCTCTCGCTCGAACTGCTCGAGTTTCATGCCGCACACCCCTCTGCGAGACGTGCGTACCGCCCCATCGGTCTCTCGCACCGCCCCAACTGACCGCGGTCCTTCCTCGTCCATCCTCCCTATCCCACCTCCTCATGAGCATCCAGAGCCAAACGCGACCCGTACGTCCCTTCGGCACGCCCACTCCCTCCCACAGCTAACCCAGCATTCTTCCGCAGTCCCTCTTCCCCCTCCTCCCCTCCTCCGTCCTCGACCTCATCTTCTCCCACGCATTCCTCTCTTCCTCCCCGTCCGCCACCTCCGGCGCGCCCCTTGCCGTCACACTTATCTGCAAGTCCCTCCTCCTCGCCGGCCTCCGCGCCGTCTACCGCTCCGTCTCCCTGAGCACCTCGCCCCAGATCGCCCAGTTCTGCGCCGGGTTGGCCAGCAGGCCGGACATGGCGAACGAGGTGCAGGCGCTGAGTATCGAGGACGTCGAGCGGCCGGCGGACTTGGAGGAGAGCGACTGGGCGCTCGACCAGCTCGGGGCGGGGCAGTTGATGCTGGCGTTGCTAGAAAAAGGTGGCGGCAATGGTGCGTTCCGTCGCACTGGCCCTCCCTGTTCCTGCTCCCTCCCGACGATCGAGCGTCTTCCTTCGCAAGGCGCGCTCTCATTGCGCCGCGTGGTTCGAGACTGATTTTTCCTCGTCTTCAGAGTTCGACCCGGAGGACTTCGATGTCGGCATCGGGCTCGTCCAGGACATCCTCATGGCGTGCTTGAATCTACGTCACCTCCGTCTCGCTGGCGAGCCGTTGATCGTTCCCGTCTTCACGGGAGCGTTCTTCTGCTTCGAACCTCTCCTCCGGCTCGCCACCCTTAGATTGGAGCTTCAAGGCCGTGAGGACTACGATATTCCTCGTGCAGCAGAGCTTCTGTCTCTCTTCGGTCGTCATTTGCCGAGCCTCGACACCCTCGTCTTCGTCGGGAACGAGGCCGAACTCCCGCTAGACCTCCTCAACTTGAGCGCGGACGTCTACCTCCCGCCTCGAACTTGGGACCTGCGCAATCTCGTTTTCGAAACCTTCTTCTCGGTCGGTCCCGAGTTCCGCAACATTCTCACGGGCGTCAACCTCGCCATCCTCACCGTCGTCTGCCATGCCGTCCATACCGACTTCGTCACCGACCTGATCCGCCTCCCGCCAGCGCTCGAGATCCTCACACTCGAGATCGGTCGGCACTGTCCGAACTACTGCAACAAGCACAAGACGCCACGGCTGGCGGCCGAAACCGTCGAGGCTCTTTTCCTCCCCCGGCTCGAGCACCTTCACCTTTCCGGCGACATCGTCGACCCATCCGCGCTGCCCGAGTTCTCCGCCGCCTTCCCAGTCCTCCACTGCCTCACGTTCGGCGCGCATACCCAGCTTCACCTCCGCGGCCTGCTCGACCTCCTCCCCTCTTCCGCTCCGCACCTCCCTTACGCCGTCCCCCGCTCCCGCGCCCGCCCGCGCGCCCTCCCGAATCTCAAGCGCCTCGGCCTCAACATCTGCGACTGCGCCCCTCCGCCCAAGTTCGCCTCGTCGCGGCGGTACCCCGTCTGGCCGGCCAGCTTCGACTACAGCGACGCGAAGGAGCTCATCGCCGCGACGGACAGGGCGGGCGTCGTGCTGCACGGGACGGTGCTGTGCGCCGCGAGGAGCTGTAGAGGGCGCAAGGGGAACGGGGAGGATCATACGTGCCCGAAGTGGTACAAGTAGATGCGGAACTCGGCCATTCTCCTCACGTTTTATCTCCCGCTCACGGCGTCCGCGCGTGACGAAACGAGGGCTCCTTCATGCTAAAGACCGGCGACAAGGAAGGCGGCGAGGACTTGTTTTGCTCGCTCCGTCATCGAGGTGGTCCCGTCCCTCTCCATCGCCTCGGGCGCACCCTCCTGGGCTTCCAGACACGTTGTGAGGCTCGAGAAGATCTGAGAGAAGACTTGCAGTCCAATACGGACGCTTTTGACAGCCGAGAGAAAGAGGAAGAAAACCGCTAAACGAGACGAACCGGAAGAAGATGTACCACGAACCCGGAAGAGAGGGGGGAGACTAGAGAAGACGGATAAGACTACCAGGTGAACACCTCGTCGTGGAACTCGAGGTTGCTCGCCGTCCACCCGTCGCGGCCGAGCCTGCTCCGGACCGTCTCCCTCGCCGCATCGCACATCCCCGTCGGCCCGCACGCGCTGACCGCCACCTTCTCGTCCTTCCCCCTCTGCGTCGCCTTCTCGCCGTTGACGAGCGCTCGGGGAGCGAGCGCGTCGAGGTGCTCGGGGAGGTAAGGTCGGCTGGTGCGAAGCTCGACAGTGCAGAGCGTCGAGTAGGGCTTGAACTTGGTGAGCACGGAAGTGTCCTTGACGCCCTCGCAGGCGGCGCGGGAGTGGTAGAGGTAGATGGTGAGGAAGCCGGCGGGAAGGAGCGACCTAAGGCGGTCGAGGTAGGGGAGGAGGACGTCGGCGGTCGCTGCACTCGGCAGGGGGGGTTAGTTGCGGGTCGCGTCAGTGAGAGTAGAGAGAGAGAACAACGCACAGATCTTGCGGACAGACCAGACGAGGATGGCGCGCTTGGTACGGAGGGTGCTGTTGGCGTACTCGCGAGCAAGAGCGCCGAGATGCGCCGTCGAGGCCGCGATGCCGGATCCGCCAGCGACGAGGAGAAGCGTGTCGACGTGCGAGAGGTCCACCGCCTCGCCGTACGGGCCCTCGACGAGGATCTTGACCTTCTCGGTCTGGCCGGGCGCGAGCTCGCCCTGCGCGAGCGCCTTCGAGAGCCGCTTCGTGAAGCCCGAGTACTTCTTGATGAGGACCTCGAACGAGGCGGCGTTCTCGGAGGCGCTCTGGTCGGACCAGTGCGAGTTGGACAAGTCGAAGGAAAAGGACTTCTCCTTGTCCGAGTCGGGCGAGACGGGCGACGACCGCCCCGAGTCGCGAGCGGAGGAAGGCGCGGACGAGTCGGTGGCGGGCATGTGGGTAGGCCAGGCGATGGTGAAAGGGTGGTTCTCCCAGATCCGCATGGTCGGTCCGGAGAGGAAGACGTAGGTGCCGGCGCCGTTCATCTTGCGCGGCCAAGCGCGCGCCATCGTGACGCGCAGGCGGACGTACTCTCCGCATTCGGAGACGTAGCCCTCGGCGGCGAAGGGAGCGCGCTTGACGCCGCCGTGCTTGCTGCCGCCGAAGCTGAAGTTGAGGTAGGCGAGGCGGACCCAGCGCGCGAAGCGGTCGAAGCCCCAGAGCGCGATGGCGCCGTAGAGCCACTTGCAGTAGACGTCTGTGGACGGGAGAGAACAGAATTAGTGATGCACAGCGGGAAATAGGGACAGAGCGAGAGCCTCTAGCCCTTCTCCGAGGTGGAGATGCGCAAGCGTACCTTCGCCGAGGAGGTAGACGTGATAGTAACAGCCAACCACCCAGACGACGGCACACGCGATGTGGAAGATGAGGAACGCCTCGTACGCCTTCTCCCGGATCCAGCGAAAGGAACCGAAGGCGAGGAAGCCGCCGCCGACGGTTGCCTACAAGCAAATGCTGGTCAGTACAAGCTAAAGCGAGAGGAGTAAAGGGGAGAGATGTACCGCAACGCCCCAGTTCCAGTAGGCGTTCTCATACTCCTTCAGGTAGCTCGCGAGACTGCCTGTTCCGTACAGCAGCGAGTCTGCGGGCCGAAAAGAGTCAGCGTAAGGAATCTGTTGCCTTATGGACGCCACAAGCAGCTCACAGCCGATCGAATGAGAGATGGCATGTCCGGCTGCAACGCGAGAAACCCAACGGTGGTAGAGCTGGAGGGTCGTGTATGAGGCGCCGGTGAGGGTCGCAATGGGTGAGTTACGACCGGCGAGAACGATGGCGAGAGGCTTTAGAGGAGGAGAGAAAAAGGCGAGAGCGGTGTCAGAGTCGTCGAGAAGGGAAAGAAGATGGGGAGGACGTACAGTCAGGCCGAGCGAGATGACGCCCGTGCGGTCGGAGAAGCCACGAAGGTAGGCGCCGAAGTGGTAGCCGAGTTCCTGCGAAAACAACGCTACCGTCAGCGAGAGGAAGAAGAAATGGGGAGGGGGAATCGAACGAAAACGTGGAAAGAGTCGGCTGACCTGGTGGAAGAGGTTCGGCGTTGGCGACCAGTACCAGCAGAAGGCGACGAGCGTGTTGAAGAGGACGTAGAGGAAGATGATGGCCGAGTGGACCCTCGTCGGGATCTGCACCGAGAACGCCTTGACGCCAAAGACGGCGTGCGGCTCGGACGCCTGGCTGCCGAAGACCGAAGCGAGCCAGAAGTGCTTGGCAAGGAGGAGGCGGACCGAGTCGAGCCAGGCGGGGGCGCCGTTTCGAGCGCAGTAGGCATTGACGACTCGCACGCCCATTGCGACAACGATAATGAGGCCCACCAGACCATAGGTGACGTAGCTACGGAGGATAGGCTTGTCAGCGATCGTTCGAGGGGATGGAAAGACGAGTCGTCTCGGCAAGAAGCGGACGAGGAGGAGGGGTCGGTAGAGAGGGAGAGAGCGGCTTACTTGACGACGTTGCCAACGTAAAAGCTGTTGTAGGCAAAGCTGATGTACGCCTGGATGTAGGCTTGGCGAAGCTCCGGCCCGTAGAACTTGTCGACGTATCCTCGGACGAAGGAGTGGATCCCGTACGCCGATGGGTAGCTCATGAACTCGTCGAGCGTGAGGGCCCTCATGGTGGATGGACCTTGAGGCGGCGCAGATGCGGGAAGGAGAGCTGAGTGGTTGAGGAATCGGAAGCAGCGCAAACCAGCTCAGGAGAAGAAAAAAGAAGAAGCGCAGCGATTCCGCCCTCTCCCTCACACCCCGACCATGGGACGCGGACGGCCGCACGTCCTCGTGGATATCGTTAGTGTGTCTGCACCGAGTACGTTCGGGCCAGTAGCGGCTTTGCGCACTCGCCGCCCCTTGCGCCGCCCCCTGACCGCGAAGCTTCCCATCCGCGCGAGGCGAGATCGCGCTGATGCTAATCTTGTCAGGTAGCGCCGAGTGATCGAGATGGCCCACAAGTTGGGCGGCCACGGCGGCGCTGTGGGCGAGCACAGCGCGAAGGTGATGAGGAGGAGAGAAGGCGCTCTTGCTGTGAGCAGGGCACGGGGCAAGCTGAGCCGACTGGACGAGGTCGTCTGCACTGCCGTGAAGCGGTGCTGATGGCGCGCAACCGCGGCTTTGATCGTTGCTGATTGACCAGAGGTCGAGAAGATTTTGTCCTTCTCCCCCTTCCTCCCCTTCTACCCTCGCATCTCCGCTGTGTCTTCTTTTAGCGCCCGCTCCTGCGCCACACGCTCCTGCGGACGAGAAATGGGCGCGGCCGAAGGCCTCGCTGCTCCCCGTCCGCCGACTCGCCTGAGCTTCGTCGTCTGAGCGTGTTCACGACGGCTCCCGCTTGACGACAGCCGCGTGCTTGCTTCATCAGTTCTCCGTACAACCTACAATGCGTCTTCTTCCGGTTGCCGCCCTCCTGGCTCTCGCTCTGCCAGCCCAAGCGTCCCTTAAGTGGCATCGCAGTGCGTTTCCTCCGCGTTCTTCCCGTCCTGTTCTCTTTGACCAGTTTCCTGTGTAGGCTTCGATGGTCTCCTCGGCGAGCTGGCCAAGGTCAAGCTGCGGTACACGGCGGCGTTCACCTTTTGTGCGCTCTCCTTCTTCCTCCCCTCGTTCTCGCTTGCGCTCCCAGCTGACCTCGGCTCCTTTCCGCTTGCAGGGATTCAGTCAGTCCACCCTGAAACTCACTGCCGCAGACTATCGAGCTGATCATCGCTCCGTCTCTCCAGGCTGGTGAACAAGGACGTCCAGAACGACTTCTTCCACCTCCTCGACAATGACCAGAAGTGGACCATCCTCCTCGCCAACACGACCGCGTTTGACCAGTACATCACTACGAACGGCGGTAACGCGAGCGAGATCGACGAGATGGGCAAGCAGCCGTGGAAGGACACCTTTTCCGACATCTACCCGTACTTCTTCTGTGCGTGCCGTTCCCTGTCTCTTTCGGCCTCCATCGAGCTGATGTACGCCTCTCTCAACAGTCGACAGCATCCTCAACACCTCGGCGTCTGCGAGCGGCGACACTGTCGTCCTGAACTCGCACAAGAAATCGCCCGTTGGGGACTGGCCCCTCCACATTGCCTTCCGCCGCGAGACTTCGCTCGAGCCAGATGCTGCTGAACTGAAGGCCAAGACTTCTTTCTCCTACAACGGCACCTTCTTCTCTACCCCTTGTACGCCCTCGTTTCCTCGCCCAGTCCATCCTTCGCTTTTCTCAGAGCACAGCTGGATCTGATTCTTCCGCGTTTCACAGACGGCTCCGGATCGGTGACTATGCCGAATCACAAGACGAGCAAGGGGAGTATGGTGCAGGTGCTCGACTATGTTCCGGTCAGTCTTTCCGTCCGTTTTCTTCTCCCCCTTCCTTTCAGACTAACGCATTGTCCGATTCCTCAGACTGTTCCGAAGAACCTCTCCGTTACCGTCAACGATCTCGGCGTGTCCGAGTGGGCTCAGCTCGCCAACCGCGTTCCCGCCGCCGCCGCCCTCGAAACCTCGTACAGTGCGTCGCCCTTTTCTCTACGCCCTCCAATCTCCTCCAACGACCGCCTGGCCACCACCTCACAGATTACACCCTCCTCCTCCCGCCCTCTTCCGCCATCCAATCCGCCCTCTCCGGCTCCGACTCCTCCCTCGAGTCTTTTTTCCACGCCCACCTCGTCCCGTCCCGCCTCGTTCTCTCGTCCACGGAGCAGACCTTCGCGCTGTACACTGGCACTACGGGGACGGCGACGGGCGAGTGGCTCGCGGTGAGCGGAGAGAACGCGACGGTCGTTGAGAGAGACGTCCTGACGAACGGGATTGTGGTACAGGTGACCTTACCTTCTCTCTCCGGCTTTGCTCTCCTTTTGCCTTGCTCGTGAAGAGCGAAAACTCACCCTTGCACTCCGCCAGGTCCTGGACCGCGCCCTCACCGGCTCTTCCTCGAGCGACTCGACCACCGCTGCGACTCACTCGGAGCTGTGAGCGGTCCTTCGCCTCGCGGACCGTCAAAAAAGCACCGCATCGGCGGCTCAACGAGGGTGGGGGAGCGCTGCCTCGCCTTTCTTAACTCCTCGCGGATTTCTCCTTTTTTCGGTTTTGTGCTAGTCTTTCTTTCCGTCCTCTGTAGCCTCGCCACGGTGCCGTAAGCCATTTCCCTTGACGGATGCAGCACAGAGATGCGCTCGACGGATGCAGCACAGAGATGCGCGAGGAGACCAGGAAAGCGCAGCGAACGAGGAGGGTTTGGAGAAGCAGACGCGACCGCCGAAGTTCTTGCTCCCCGCTTAGACTCTCTGATCCCGCATCCATTCGAGCGAGAAGCACAACTGGTTTTACATCGCTCCTCTTCTCCGTGTTTCTCCCCCCTCTCCTCGGCGCCGGAGCTCGCCTAGTCGATCCGGGTGACGAGCGGCTTGTTGCGCGTCGGCGAGGCGCTCCGTCCGCGCGCTGGCCGGGTCTCGGCGGGCTTCGAGGCGGTGCTGGAGGTGAGAAGGGCGGGAGTGGCGGAAAGGAGCAGGGTGAGGAGGGGAGGGAGGCGGAAAGGCAGGTTGATGAGGATGGGGGGAGTCAAGAGGAGATGGGTTAGTACATCGCAGCATCTTCCAGACGACACCGTGCGGAGGAGCACGGAGGCGTCATCTTTGAGAGAAGCGAGAGACGAGCAGACGCACCCTGCCGGCGGCTGCACGAACGCAAAGTCGCACTGCAGCGGCTTGCCCAGGAACTCCTCCCGGGGCGCCTCGGCAATCGCCTTCTCCGCCTCGGCCTTGGTCTCGTACTCCACCAGCGCGTAGCCCTGCGCAAGGGAGAGAGCGTCAGTAGGGCGCATTCGTCAAGGCCGAGCGAGCTACGGGCCTGTAGCCCGCCCTGTCAGGCGCACGACGTGACCGCGCAGCGCAAGAGGGGAGAGAGAGAAGGACAGGGAAGGTCCCCGCTGCTCACCTTGACGTAACCCGTCCGGCGATCGAGGTTGAGGTGCAGGTTCTTGACGTCGCCGTAGTCGGCGAAGCGGTCCTGGAGGTCGTCCTCGCTCGCCTCCTCGTGCACGCCCGTCACGAGGACGATCCAGCCCTCGACGGCTGCAAGGTGCGGGAGGTGGTTCAGGGAGGTAGGGTAGAAGGGAAAGAGGAAGAGTTGGCGGGTTGAGGGCGGGCGAAGGTTGGATAGGCGATTGGAGACGAGCGCGCGAAGAGCAGGTTCGTAAGCACGTTGGACCGGCAGAATCAGGGAAACTCAGACTGGACGTACACCGCTGAGCGTTCGACGAGGCGTCCGACTCTCCCGCGGGCAAGCTCGTGTACGCGCCGCCCTTCATGTCCTCGTCCCCTGTGCGCCAGACGGAGCATGCCACGGCGTGGTCAGCCAGCTGAGCGAGTTAAGGCGGCCTGATGAGGCGGAAGGGGGTGAACCGGCGGGAGAGACGCACCGTCCTTGCTGCTGAAGCCGCGGCCCTTGCGCTTCACTCCGGCGTCTATCCAGTCCGTAGGGACGTGTTTGAGTGCGCGGTGAGGTGTTGCGAGCGAGTTGAAGACGAGGCGGGGGACAACGAGGAGCAGGAGAGAACGAGCCAGTCAGCGCGTGGGGCAGCGGGAGAGCGGGCAGAGAGGCGTACCTCCAGTGTCCAGGTCCATCGAGTCGGACTGCATGGCGATCGAGGTGGGTGGGGAGAAGGTGAGGAAGAGAGGAGGAGGGGGGAGGCTGTCGAGGGAGATGGCGACGGCAGCACTTGTAGCGGGCGAGCAGAGTGTCACACGCTGCTCCTAGCAAGCACAGACGGACGCAGAGCGACTCACGAGCGCAGCGGAGGCGCAGGCGGAGAAGCTGCTCTCGAGGCGGACCAGGTTGGAGGAGAGGAAAGCGGAACAAACACGTTGCGAGAACAACAGGACAACAGAACAGACACCTCCGGCGACCCATGTACAAGCGCTTCGTCTCCCCTCCCGCCATACCGCCCGTCTACGCCTCGTCGTCCTCGTCGGTGAAGTCGGCGGCGTCGATCGCGTCCTGAACCTGGGCGGCGGTGACGGTGGTGGTGCGTGTGAGGTAGTCGAGGACCGCCTGCTTCTGCGCCGGGCGCCAGAGGTTCTGGATCCGCAAGAAGAGGAGTCAGGGATGGTGAGAAAAAGGCAGAGAAGCAAAACGCGCGGCGATGCTCTCCTCGTCGCGACCGTCAGCCAGGTGCTCCTCGACAAACGCCTTCATCTTGATGCCGACGACACCGCCCTTCTTCCTCGGCACGACCCATTCGTTGTCGAGCGCGAACTTGGGCTTGCTGCTCTGCTTCGCGTTGCGCGAGGACTTGGGCTTGCCCTTGGCGTCGAGCTTGCCGGCGTTGAAGTAGGCCATCTGGCGCTCGTCGGCGAGGCGCTTGATCTCCTGCTTGGCGGCGGGCGACCAGGCGCCTTGCAGTGCAGGGAGGAGAAAAAAAGGTCAGTCCGCGATCGAAGGCTCCGAGAGACAAGTGGAGAAACGCACGCCAGACGCGCCTCTGTTTAGTGCTCCTGCTCCTGCTCGGCTTCGTCTTCCTCTCCTTCCCGCCACCGCCATTCTCCTTCTTGCCGTAGGTGTTGATGGTGGGCATCTGCGCGAGGCAGAGGTCAGTACAGCGCACCTCTCGCTCGTACGCGCGTCCTGCGCGCGCTGACTCTCGCCATCGCTCTCACAGGTGATTGGCAGCAGCTCCCCGCGTCGGCTCCGGTCGTCTCCAGCCCGCACAACCGCTTGCGAGGCCGAGATGGCGAAGTCGCCCGCCGCCGCTTTTCCCGCTGGTTTCTCGCTTCTCCAGCGTGCCACGGGATGAGAGGCTCACCGTGTTGAGGTTCTTGTGCGGTTTGAGGGGGTTTGAAGCGAGGAGGACGAGGTGGGGGAGGACAAGAGGGACGCGACCGACTGCTCTCGCTGTAACCGCTCTTGACAATGAGCCAAGGTGCGTGCTGGCGGTCCATACTCTCTCCCTGCCCTTCGCTGACCCCCCTGAGACGCGCAGAACCGCCGTCCAAGCGTCCTCGCGTCGAGGAGGAAACGTCCACCCCCTCGCCCTCTTCCGCACCTGCTCAGCCCCTGCAAGCGCGTCTGGCGGCCGAGCTGCTCGTCAAGGTGCGTCTGCGTGCTTTCCCTTGTTCTGCGTACCCCGCTGACGCCCACTCGAGCACCCCACAGCTGCAAGATCCCACCTTCAAGCGCCTCATCCAGGACATCTTCCTCCAGTCGGCCACGAACGATGACCCGGTCCGCGACGAGCTCTACCGCAACCCGGCGACGAAGCAGAGTACCCAGGCCGAGCGTCGTCGCCGTCGTGCTGCGCTGGACGACTTCGTCGCCCCCATCCTGAGGAGCGGATCGCAGTCGGCGCACCAGTTCGTCCCCGGCGCGACCGACACGTTCACGAGGACCGAGTACCACCTCGATCATGCGCTCGCCAAGACGTTCTGGCGCGAGACCGGCAGCGAGATCAGCTGGACAAAGATCTGGCAGGACTTCAAGACGCACCTGAACATGACGAAGGAGCGAGACGAGGACGGCGTGTCTCGTCACACGCTGGCGGGCGCGGCCGGGTCGTACCCACGTGCGCACAACTGGACGTGCGTTCGTCTCCCTCTCGCTCTTCAATCCCCTCTCTGACTGTTTCTCTCTCGGTATTTTCAGGACGAAGAAATTCCTCCCGACCGAGCTCTACTCCCGCATCGCCAAGGACGTCTACAACAACAACGTTCCGGACGCGAACCGCTGGCAACGCACCGACCACGCTGCCCTCCTCGAGGACCCGCACCTCAAGCCACTCGTCAAGGAGTGGGTTGTCAAGCTGCAGAAGGCGTTCAACTACACCGTCGAGCCAGCGACGGTGCGCTTCTTTCCTCTACTGTCCTCTTCAGGCCGCGCCTGAAAACACCAACGCCGTTTGTGCAGATGACCGTCATCGTCGGCAAGGACGGCAAGGCGATGGCGGATCTGCTCAAGCCCATCGCGCCGCAGATCCCTTTCTTCTCAAACAAGGTGTGTTTTTCTCCCTGCCTAACAGATTATAAATGGTGAGCTGACCCGGCCGTTGCGTTGCGCAGACTTCGAGCGTCGGCATCAAGTCCGTTTTCAACTTTCCCGATATGTGCGACAAGAACGGGCGCTCCATCTGCCAGGAGCTGCAGATCAAGACGCTCGAGACCTACGACCGGCCGGAGATGCTGCCCGAGATCGACTTTGCCAAGGCCAAGGTGAACTTTCGCCGCTCTCCCCTTTTTACTTCCCGCTTGCTGACGCGCCTCTGCCACAGCTCGTCCTCCAGTCGACCCGCAACCGCTTCGACCGCTCGAAGGAGAACTCGGCGCTGCGCATCGTCGCGCCGTGGGAGCGTCGCCTGCACCGGCTCGCCGTCGAGGAGAGCAACTTGATGCAGTCCGTGGAGGCCCTCGCGAGGGAGTGCCCGAGCGTGTCTTCGGTCACGTGTGGGTTCGACGCGCTTATGCTGACCGAGGTGCGTTCGCTTCCTTTCCGGCCGTGTCGTGAGGAGACAATGGTAACGTCTTTCTTCTCGCCGACCAGAACTCGACCAAGTGCACGAAGGCGTACCAGGCAGGCCTTTCTCTTCCTCTCAACGACGCTATCTCACGATGTACGGCATGCAGGCGTTCTGCAAGAACATTTGCGAGCCGCTCCGCGATACGATGGGCGAGCTCCTCGGCATGCTCGACCTCTCCCCGAACGAGATCAAGGACGACCTCAAGAACGCTTCGGAGTTCTTCAGTACGTCCTCTGTCCTCTTGCACCTGCCCCTGTCCCAGGAGACTAACACTGGCCCGCTTCCGCAGCGAACCTCGAGAAGCGCGAGAAGGCTGCTCTCTCCAACCCCTTCATCCAGGCTGCGGCGCCGGCATCGACCCTGCTCGACGACGACGAGGTCGAGGAGGAGGAAGGCGAGGAGAGGAGCGCCGGCCTCAAGAACAAGCGGTGGAACAACCGGATTGCGCGCGACGTGGGACCTTTCAAGCTGCTGTCAGGTCCGAGTATCGTGTATGGCTACAAGGAGGCGGAGCTCAAGGGGCACATGGACGAGGTACGTCGTCGTTTGCCTCTCTTTCCCGGAGAGCTCGCTGACTTTGATCTCGATCCCAACTTGCGCAGCTTGAGAAGGACCTCGAGCAGCACCCTCTCCCCCCTCCAGGCGGTTCCGCTTGCGGCGAGAACAACGACAAGCCCATGCCGGGCGGCGAACAGGAGCTCGGGATTGACAAGGCGATCGAGGACGTCGTGCAGGCGATCCAGAGCGAGGTCGAGAAGACGATGCAGGACGCGTACGGCCTCAAGCTCCTCGCGCGCGCGCTCGTTGGCATCTACACGCCGCTCGAGCTCGGCGGGACGCCCTCGCTCGGACTGAACACCGCCGTTTCGCGCTTCTCCAGGGCCAGGGTGCGTTTCCGTTTCCCTTGTCTCCTCCTTTCCAGCTGTGTCGCTTAGGCGAGGTGCCGAGGCTGATCATCTGGCTCATTTAGGCGCGGCTCTACCGGCACAGCGAGCTTCTCGGCAAGGAGCACGTCGAGTACCTCACCGAGCTTGTCTGGCTCGGCATGCTTCTCGCGTTCTCGCTCCCGACCGCCGGGCTCGCGGGCCTTTACATCGACTGTGCCTTCGCCCTCTTCATCCGCACCGTCGAGCTCAACAGCAAGGCGCGTGCAGTCCACTCCATCTCCATGGACCTCAAGGGCGCGATCATGAACGTCGAGGTCTACACTACGATGGTGCGTTCCCTGTTCTGCTCCGGCTCTTCTACCGACGCTAACTTTCCCTCGCTGGCGGCACGCGTGCAGAACATGGGCAAGGTCGTCGCGCCCGAACTCGGCGGAATCGATCCGCGCTGGCATGGGTATTTCTTGAAGTTGCAGAACTACTACTGCTTCGAGTTTGCCACCTGCAACCGCATGCTCATCCAGCAGGTCGGACAACGGCGCAGGGACAACGAGTGCGTCCGCTTTTCCCACGTTCTTTCGTCCGCACTGCCACTTGCGTTGTCTGCCCGGTTGGAGAACGAGCGAACTGATTCACTTCTTCCCCCTCACTAGGGATGGCCGCTCGCTCTCCGTCTCGGTCCTCGAGAGGAGGAAGCCGCTCCCGCTGCACGACATGCTCCCCGAGCTGCAATACTTTCAGTGTCCCTGGACGATCTTCCAGTGCGTCTTCTCGTCTTCGCGTTCTGCCAGCGAGACTGACCGGCTCGGCTGTGCAGGTTCCTTTTCAAGGCCGGTATCGCCTGCTCCCTCGCCCGCCTCATGGTCGTGATCCACTACACGGACAAGGCGAGCCGGGGGAAGGGGTTGATCCGGTTCGGGTTGGGCGACGACGACGTCGACAAGGCCGCGGACGAGGACACGGTCGAGCTCGAGGTGTAAGGAGACGACGGACGATGGACGCTTTCTCCCCTTTCCCCCTTCACTCGCTTTTCCCCCTCTCCCTTCCTTCGCTTGTTCCCCCCTGTCCGTATCCGTGTATCGCTTTTCCAAAAGTCGTCCCTCGCTTGTAGCTTGTACTTAATGTGTATTTACCTCGACTTCGCGAGCAGGAGAAGCGAGCAGTTGAAGCGATGCTGGCCTTGCCTTCGCGACGAGGTCGAATTCGCCGACGGACAGCGGTCTTGCCCGCGGGGGAAGGTGCGCCCGCGCTGAAACCTCCCTCTCTCGACGCTCGTCCTGCGCCGCAAACGAAGAAAAGCGCTGCTCGAGGTCGGAACCGCTTTTCTCGGCGCGAGCCTCCCTTTCCCCCAAAGCCCGGTGCTGGCACATCCGCCTCCCGCGCGCTCAAGCGAAAAGCGCCAGTGGATGAGGAGTTGACCGCCTGCACAAGTTGCGATGCCGGGTCTTGCCTCTTTGAGCGGAAGAGACACGAAACGGAAAACGCTGGCGAAGGTCGACGGCGGCTTTGTGCGGGTCGTGAGGCGCACGGGCACGGCCGTTATGTGCTCGGCGAGGACGAGGGTTGCGGCGAGCCGTGCAGGAGGGGAGAAGAGAAAAGAAGAGTTGTCGAGAGAGGGGAGTCGAGCGTTTCCTCGACCGGAAGGTATCGACGAGGTCGAGGCCGGTCGACCGCCCGCCGCGACGAACGGGTCGAGAGGACGTCGACGAGCGAGTCGTGGTTGGCGTTGAGAAGCGCAGAGGAGAAGAGGACGGTCGAGGAAGAAGCGAGAGAGGGTGTGAGGCGGATCCAGACGAGACGGCGGCCAATCTGGTGGTACGGAAGGGTGAGGATTGCATAATGGGTACAGGTAGCAAGGTACAGTGCCCGTCTAGTCGAGCAAAGCGGTAACCAAACCCGTCCCCACTGCAGAGTTCGAACCGGCACGAGCGGGTCAGCGGGGAGAAGGTGATGGGGAAGAAGAAGAGCACGACGTACCAGTGCGCCCGCCCTCGCGAAGAGTAAACCTTGCGCCCTTCTCCAACGCGATCTGTAGCGTTTTGGAAGATGGAGAACAAAGGGGAGGAAGAAAAGAGGTCCCGGATGGTCAGTACTCGCTTCCGGAAGACCGCACAACCGACTCACCGGGTGCACGAGCTGGCCGATGACCTCGACGTTGTCGCCGGGCATGACCATCTTCTCGTCGGGGTTCTCGGTGCCCTCGGGGAAGGTGAGGCCGACGGTCACGTCCGAGGTGCGGATGAAGAGCTGCGGGCGGTAGTTGTTCATGAAGGGGGTGTAGCGCCCGCCCTCCTCCTTGGTGAGGATGTAGCACGACGCCGAGAACTTCTGCGCCGGCTTGACCGACCCGGGCGCGGCGATGACCATGCCGCGCTTGATCTGCTCGCGCTTGACGCCACGGAGCAGGGCGCCCATGTTGTCACCGGCCTCGCCGCGGTCAAGCTCCTTGTGGAACATCTCGATGCCTAGAGAAGCTCGGGATTAGTACACCGAGAGAAAGAGGAAAAGGCGAAAACACAAACCGGTGAGGGTGGTCTTGAACGACGCGCCCATGCCGATGATCTCGATCTCAGCACCCTTGAGGATGGTGCCGCGCTCGACACGGCCGGTGACGACGGTACCGCGACCCTGGATAGAGAAGACGTCCTCGACGGGCATGAGGAACGGCTTCTCGAGGTCGCGCGGCGGCTGGTCGAGCCAGGCATCGACCGACTCCATGAGCTCGATGACGGACTTCTTGCCGATCGTCTCGTCGCGGTCCTCGAGGGCGGCGAGGGCGGAGCCCTTGACGATGGGGGTGTTCTCGCCGTCGAAGCCGTAGGTGGAGAGGAGATCACGCATCTCCATCTCGACAAGCTCGAGCATCTCGGCATCGTCAACCTGGTCAACCTTGTTGATGTAGACGACGAGCTTCTTGATGCCGACCTGCTTGGCGAGGAGCAGGTGCTCGCGGGTCTGCGGCATCTGGCCGTCAGAGGCCGAGACGACGATGATACCACCGTCCCTGCAAGTCGTGCGCAGGTCAGTATTGCTCTGGAGTAGCGCAAGGGAAGAGCGTACATCTGGGCGGCACCGGTGATCATGTTCTTGATGTAGTCGGCGTGACCCGGGCAGTCGACGTGGGCGTAGTGGCGGTTGCTGCGCGAGTAACGAGGATCAATGCCGATTCTCCGCAACAAGAACCCAGTCTACGTCGAGAAGACGCTGAAAGCAGCCCAGGAAGAGCGAGAGAAAAACGCACCCAGTCTCGTACTCGACGTGGGCAGTCGCGATGGTGATACCGCGGGCCTTCTCCTCCGGCGCCTTGTCGATGGCGTCGTAGGCGAGGACCTTGCCGGAGCCGGACGCCTCAGCGAGGACCTTGGTGATGGCGGCGGTGAGGGTGGTCTTGCCGTGGCTGTAAGGAAATGTGAAGGTGAGCTTCGGATAAGGGGACAAGGATGCTTGGAAAAGGGCTCACTCGACGTGGCCGATGGTACTGGAGGAACGGGGGCAAAGTTAGCACAGGAAGAGCGGCGAGGACAGGTAACAAACGCACCCGATGTTCATGTGCGGCTTCTTGCGCTCGAACTTGCCACCGGCCTCAGCGGCGTACGTGCGGACCGGGCCAGCTGTCCAAAAGGCGGAAGATCAGCTCGCTCTGCGGCGCGACCGACGCACAGCGGGAGAGAGGACGCACCGGCGCGGCCGAAGACGGCAGCACGGGGGACGGCGAAGCGAGCGGCCGCACGGGGGACCGCCGCCGGGCGGGCGACCGCCGAGACTGTGCAAGTACACCTTGTCAGCTACTCATGACGCCCTCGGAAGCAGACGGCGGCGTTGTGGCGGCGAGGGAGGAGGTGGTCGTTCAAGGAGGCGAGAGGAACGCACAGGCGCGGGCCGAGACGGCGACGGACGACGCGACGGGCTTGGTGGCGGAGATGCGGAGGGCCTGGCGGGTCGCAAGCATGGCGGCAGCGGTGGTGGGGAGCGAGAGGACGGCGGAAGCGCACCTCGAAGGCCCAAGCAGGAAAAAGTGCGGTTGGCTTCCTGACACTCGCTGCTGTCCCAATCTACGCTGCTTCCGCTTCTCTAGTCTCTATTGAGAGATGTGATCCACTCGCCGGCCGTCCAGGGCTTTGTGGTCGCTCCCGCTTCTCATCGAGCCAATCTCGAGTGTTTCCTTCGCCTCACGGGTGTACAACAGCTTCCGCCGTCGAGGGAGGGTTTCGAGACTGTGCGAAGTGGCTCAAGCGAGCGCTGTGGACACTATGACCGCAGGGAAGTGCCGAGTTCTAGTCCGATGTCCGTCTTCCTCCTCATCTCCCTCTCCTTTTCCTCCCCCAGGTCGCCGCGAGGCTCTGTGCAGCCCGAAGCTGCGTGCCATCGACACAGTGGTCTCTCTAAAGACGAGATACTGCAAACCCGTCCGAACCGCACCCTATACGCTTTCCCTCCCCCCTCTTCCTCCTCTTCCTCTACTGACTCCTCCCTCGTCCTCCGCCCCTCCTCTTTCCTCCCCCGTCCTCCGCCCCACCACAGCCGGGACGGGCATCGTGACCAGTTAAATCGCCTTCGACGTGGACTGCGACCTCGTCTCGAGGAGTTTCGAGCGGTCCCTCCCTCCCCGTTTTCCCGGAGCTTTGCCGTTTCCCGCTTCCTGTGCTCTTCCTTCTCTCCGCTCTGTGCCGGTTTCTTGGCAGCAACGCAGAGGATGCGGCCGAATCATGCTTGCGCCCGGGCCAGTACATAACTCGGCCTCACGTCCTCCCTCTCCTACTCCAGCTTCCACCGCCCCATCGCCTCTCCCTCCTCCTCCGGCACCCCCGCGCCCTCAACCGGCAAAAAGCTCCACACCGTCCCAACCGCGGCAAGCCCCACGCTCAGCCCCAACACCGCCCAGCACAGCGCCTTCTCGCCCCTCCCGACGCCGACGGCGCGGGCCTCGCGCAGGTACGCCCCGACGGGGAGGACGACGCAGATGACGAACGCGCTCGCCGAGCCGAGGAAGGCGAGCACGCGGTCAAAGTCGGGCACGAGGACCGCGAGCGCGACGGTCGCGAGCGTGAGGAGCGGGCGGAGGAGCGTGTAGCGCACGAGGCGCGCGCGGCGGGTTGCTGCGTCGTGCGAGGGCGACGAGGTGGGAGGAAGGGAAGCGGGAGTGGGAGGAGGGGCGGGCCGGACGTGTGTGATCGAGGAGGGCGGGTGCAGAACGGACGAGGACGAAGGCGTGCCCGCCTCGGAGGTCTCGAACGTCACGGCGCTCTCCTCCCCCTCCCGCCGTCCGTCCTCCCCCTCGACCTCTGCCAGTCCCGGCGGCGAGTGCGGGTGCACCAGGCCCTGGATCAACCCCTCGAACGTCTGCACGAGCGGCTTGTTCGCGATCGCGTACTTGACGAGCGGGTTGATTGCCGTCATGAGCACGGCGAGGCGCGTGAGCGCTTGCGGGTAGGACGGGATGGCGGCGAGGTCGCGGGTTAGCTCGGGGGAGACGGCGTTGCCGAACCTGGCGAGGTGGGCGAAGGGAGTCGAGGAGAGCAGTCAGTAAGGGCGAGGGTGAGGAGGAACAGGTGAGGGCAGTCACGCACATGAGGTACCCCAAGACGGAGAAGACGAGCGAGACGACGAACGCGACCGCGAAGGCAACGGCCGCCATCGAGGGAAAGTGGCGTGGATCTGTCGAGGCGGAAAACAGGGGTTAAGACTAGGCTGGGGTTGAGAAGAACGAAGCGACGAACTCTTCATGTCGCGGTAGAGAGACGGGACGACGGCATGGCCGGAGAACTGCCGGCCCGCTCGGTAGTTAGTCTCTAGTCCGGTTGGAGCGGGAAAAGGACGAAGCACGCACCCCAGACATGAACAGCCCAAAACTGAGCGGCCACCGTCCCCACCGCGGTGCCCAGCTCGTCGGCATGACGTGCCGCAGGCTGCCGGGCGCGTCGGGCTTGACGGCGCCGTCGAAGACGAGGACGACGAGGAGGACGAGCGAGGAGAGGATGCCGAGGAGGGAGGTGAGCGAGAGGAGGCGCAGGGGGAGGAAGGTCGTTGGGAGGAGGCTGCGAGGGTATAGGGTTAGTCCCGAAGAGTGAGAGGAGCAAGGGAGTCTGAGAGGGAGAGGGCGCACATGGCGAATGCGACGACCTTGAACAGCACGACCCCGACTCGGGGATACAGGCTCGCCATCGAGTCGGCAAAGAGCTCGACGGCGGCGACGGAGAAGGTGGCGAGCTCGAGGATGAAGAGGAAGAGGATGACGCGCCGCGTCGAGGGGCCGTAGGCGCGGATGAGGACGTCCGAGTAGGTGTGCGACGAAGGGTGCAGCCGCATCAGACGCGCGAGGAGCAAAGCGGTGTCTGTGCGTCATGGGTCTGGGGGTAAGTGGAGAGAAAGAAAGGGAGAGGAGAGGGACGTACAGAAGGTAACGAGGGAGCAGAAGAGAAGCATGGCGACACCGGCGATCCAGCCCGAATCTGCCATCGCCAGCGGGTCGGCGAGCAGTCCGACCCCGATGAGGACGTTGATGCTGTCGAGCAGGGACAGTAAGCAGAAGATTCGGAGAAGGGGAGAAGGGGAGAAAAGGCGGCAGAACGCACGTGTTGAACAGCGTCTGGCCCCAGCTCGACTCGCCGCGGTGCTCCTCGATCCTGGCCTTCCAGTTCTCCTTGGAGAAAGTCGACCCTCGACGTGCACTCGTTCCGGGTGCGCGGCTATGCGGTTGTGGGGAGGAAGAAGAGGAGGGCGGGCGGAGGAGGAGCGGGGTGGATTCGGTTGCCGCCGGGGCTCGTGGAGGAGACGAGTGGGAGGCCTTGGAAGGGGAGACATGGCGAGGGAGGGCGTTGGGCGGGAGTTGCTCGAGGTCCGCAGGAGGTGGTGCTGGTCGTCCTCGGCCCCCTGCGAGCCACGGGTCCTGGAGGAGCCCTACCTCGTCGCTGCGATCCCAGTCGCGGTCGTCGTGGTCGTCGTAGTCGGTGTCTGGGTCGTGTTCGTCGGTGGTGGTGCCCCCCTCTGTGGTTATCTGGCCCTCTTCGTCGGTCGAGGGGTCGAGGTGGGAAGGGCGGGGGTGGCGGTCGACGAAGGAGGGGATGTTCTCGCCGTAGAAGGTGGCTGAGCGCGAGTAGGAGAAGAGCAGGTCGAGGGAAGAAGGCAGAGCGGGTTGAGGTGGGGGGTGCGGCGAACGGCGCGACACGGCGATCGGGCGAGGGGCGGGAGGCATCACGGCCAGGCACGTGCACAGCGAGGGCGGTCGAGTGGCCGATAAGCAGAAGCAAGCAGTGGGAGAAGAGCGAAGGAGGAAGGGGAGGGAGAGGTTTACAACTGGGTTGTAGTCGAGCAGTTGTAGTCTCTCGTAAGGTTGACCTCTCTCTCCCTCTTCTCTCCCTCCTCCCTCCCTCTGGCTCGTTCCACTGCTCGCCTCTAGCTTCTCGCAAGTACCCTCGACGCACTTGCTCCGGCTGGAGCAGCGCCTACAACTGCCAGCAACCCAAGCACCGCCCCACCTCGTCCTTCGTCTCGCTCTCGCACCGCACCAGCAGCCTGGTACGCACCAGCAGCACCACCGCAATACTCATCAACGCGTCTACCAGCCGCACCATCCGCCTCGACCCCGGACTTCACCCTCTTCGCTTCTTCCGCTCCTCGACCTTCACTCGATCATGAGCAGCTCACCCGCGTATGTTGCCTCCTTCACTTCCTTCGTACAGCACAACTGACGAGCAGAGCAGCCCCGAGGGAGGCTTTCAAGGCCCCGTGCCACACCTCACCCAGGCTGCGAGGCCCGACTCGACCATCAAGGTGCGTTATTCTTCTCCTTGCTCTCTTATTGTTGCAGGCTGACATTCCCTTGCCCAGGTTCTCCTCGCCACCGAGTACGCCCTTCAGAGCTTTTTCAGCGAAGATCGGAGGAACTCACTCTCCTCCGCTTTTCCTTTTCCTGCCTCTTTCTTCCCCCTTCCTTCCTCGCCGAATCAACCACAGCAACCACATCGGCTACGCCGAGAAGGACCCCGTACGTGGCCGGGACAGCATCAACACCTTCAAGGAAATCCTCGACCTCGCCGTCGCCAACGACGTGCGTCTTCTTCCCCTTTTCACCGTCCCATTCTTTGGCCATCTCGAACTCACTCCTACGTTGTCGCCGCCCGCGAGCGCAGGTCGACATGGTCCTCCTCGCGGGCGACCTCTTCCACGAGAACCGGCCGTCGCGCACGGCGCTCTACCAGACCATCTCGGCGCTGCGCGAGCGCTGCCTGGGCGACCGGCCGATCAGCCTCGAGCTGGTCAGCGATGCCGGGATTGGGATCGGGAGGGACGTCACGTGCGTTTTCTTCTTCTCTTTCGCTTTTCTTGCTCTACCCTTGGGCTAAGAGGGCTGACAATGGGGGGAAGAGCAGCTGGCCCGGTGTCAACTACGAAGATTACAACATCAATGTCGGCCTCCCAGTCTTCTCTATCCATGGCAATCACGACGATCCACAAGGCGTCGGCTCCGTGCGTCTCGCCTTTTCCCGTGGGCCCTCTCCCGCACGAACTGACCCGACCTTTCCGAACTGCAGGAAGGCGCCCTCTGCGCGCTCGACATCCTCTCCGCCTCGGGTCTGATCAACTACTTCGGCCGCATGGAGCTCCCTGGCCAAGCGACCGACGACGCCGCCGCGCTCGAGGACGGCCTCAAGGTCAAGCCCGTGCTGCTTCAAAAGGGCGACACCAAGCTCGCGCTGTACGGCATGGGCAACATCCGCGACGACCGCTTCATGTTTGAGCTGACGAATCGGAGGATCAACCTGTACCGACCGGCCGAGGACCCGGAGGACTGGTTCAACATCATCTTGGTGCACCAGAACCGGTCCGTCCTCTGTGCCTCATTCCCCTTCTTTTCGGTCTTCTCCTGGCTAATCTTCCACTTTCGCGCCGCCCAGCGTCCCGCACGGCCCGAACAACTCGGTCCCGGACGCGGCCTTTGGCGAGGAGGCGCACCTCGTCGTCTGGGGCCACGAGCACGACTGCGTCGACGAGGCGCGCCCCGTGCCCGTCACGGGCCGGCAGTACTACATCTCGCAGCCGGGGAGCTCGATCGCGACGAGCTTGGCCAAGGGCGAGGCGACGCCCAAGTGCGTCTTTTCCTGCTGCCCTCTCTCTCCTTTGTGACATTCCTCTTACGAGGGGAGCGTCTCGATGGTGCTGTGCGACTGGCGGCCTGACTCACTTCCCTTACCTCCCTGCGTAGGCACGTCGGCCTGCTCAAGATCCAAGGCAAGGAGATGGAGTTCGAGCCGATCCGGCTGCGCTCGGTCCGGCCGTTCGTGTTCGAGGAGATCGCGCTCGCCGAATACCACGACCGCCAGACGGACGAGAAGAAGATGCTCAATTCCAAGGTCAGCGTCAACAAGTACCTCAAGAAGAAGGTGCGTCGGGCTGTTTCTTTCCCTCCCGTTCTTCGGTTCCGTCCGAGTTGTCGAGACGGCCGTGACTGACTGAGAGCGAGTTGCTTGCTCTTGCACAGGTCCACGAGCTCATCGAGCGCGCGAACAAAGAGTGGGATGAGCTCAACCCGGACAAGGGCGAGGACGAACGCCTGCTGCCGCTCATCCGTCTCCGCGTACGCCTCCCTCACATCTTCCAGTCCTCCCCTAGCTCCTTTCTCTCCGTCTGCTTTTTCTCCGACTGACGCTGACCCTTTTCCGTCTCACCGTTCACCTCCCTCGCCCATGGCTCCCCCCTTCCCGCCGTCTTTTCGCCCTTTCGTCGCCGTGGCCGCGCCTCCCTCCGCAGGTCGACTACTCCGGTGGCCCGAACGGCGACGGCCAGTTCGACGTCGGCAACCCGCAGCGTTTCGGGCAGGACTTTGTCGACCTCGTCGCGAACCCGCGCGACCTGGTCCAGTTCCACCGGCGGGCGATGACTCGTGCGTCTACCTTCCATCTCCTCTTCTCCCGTCCCTCACCGGAAGACTGACCCCGGGAGGGACTCGCTCGCTTAGGCAAGAAGAAGGTCGAGATCGACCAGCCCGACCTCAAGGACCTCGACGCCGCGCTCGAGGCCGCCGAGGCCGAAGGGCTCGACGGCGCGACCGACGCGCTCGCCAAGGTGACGGTCGCGAGCCTGGTGCACGACTACCTCGAGGCGCAGAACCTCAACGTCCTGTCCGAGAGCTTGATCCAGAACGCGGTCGAGGAGTTTGTTGGCAAGGGGGACAAGGACGCGGTGGGCAAGTGAGTTCGGCTCTCGACATTTCTTATCTGCTCGACGATGATCGTCGATGAAAGCGCCGTCGAGCTGTCGCCAGTTGTCGCGCGCTGACCTGCTGCCTCCCGCCCTTGTCGTGCAGCTGGGTCAAGAAGCTCCTCGACAACACGCGCAAGGAGATCCTCAAGAAGGGCTACGAGCCGCACAAGGAAGGGCCCGAGCATGACGACCTCCAGGACGAGATGACGGCCGCGAAGAAGGCCACCGAGGACAAGTACGCGATGAAGGCGGCCAAGGTGCGCTTTGGCGGCTCTCTATCTTGCTCCTCTCCTCTTCTCTACGGCCGGAGGCTGATGGATGACGGGGTTCCTGCGGGATACAGGGCAAGGGCAAGGCTCGCGACGAAGACTCGGACGAGTCGTCCGAAGACGACGACGACGCCTCCTCCTCTGGCCGCGGGCGCTCCTCCAAATCCAAGTCCAAGTCGATGGCCGCGAAGGGAAAGGGCAAGGGCAAGCAGCGCGAGCCGGACAGCATGGACGACGACAGCGACGTCTCGATGGTGAGCTCGGGAGCGGGAGGGAGGGGGAAGAAGAGGGTCGCGGTGAAGAAGGCTCCGGCGAAGGGGAAGGGCAAGGGGAAGAAGGACTTGGTGCGTGGTCGAGGCTTTCCTTTCCTGCGTCTCTCTTCAGTCATCGGAGCACTGACTGGGTCTGTCGTGCGGAACAGTTCAACGACGACGATGAGGACGAGGAGGACGACAGCGAGGAGATCACGCCGAAAAAGAAGACGTGCGTTCTCACTGTCCCCTCTTCCCCTTGTCTCCACCTACGACTCTCCCTCGATCCTTTTCTCCCGCTCTCTCTCGCTCTGCAACGCCGCCTCTCTAACCGCCTCATGCGCACACAGCACGACCCGCAAAGCGCCCGTCAAAAAGGTCGTCGCCGCGACGTCCACCTCGACCCGCAAAGCGCCCGCCCGCCCTGCCGCGAAGAAGAAGCAGGCCGAGGAGCTCGTGCTCACTGACTCGGACGACTCGAGCGCCGAGGAGGTCGCGCCGAGGAGCAAGAGGAAGAGGTGAGGGGGCGAAGGGAGGTTGTGGTAGGAGGGGAGATGGCGCGCTTGATACGCTTGTTCGCTTTTTCCCTCGCTCGCTACCTTGCGAAAGGACGCCGGACGTTGGAGAGCGGGAATGAGACCGAGAACAGCGAGTTACAGCGGACGGAAAACAAGACTGACAGGAAACCCAAAGAAGGAGAAACGGGGAGAGGGGGTGCGAAGGGCGATGGAGCTTGGCTCGCGCCCTGATGAGCCGCCTCTGAGGCGCTCTTTTGACGGAATGCGCGGAGGTAGACCGCTCACAGCTCCGAGTGAGCCGCAGCGAAGGTCAAGTTGCTGGAGGAAGAGCCGGTGAGGGCGCGGTCGAGGACCTAGCGAGGTTCAAAGGTCAGGATGTCGCTCTGCAGAAGTAAGGAAATGGAGCTCGAAGAAGAGGAGACGGCAAGCGCACCTGCACCACAATCCCGTTCGTCAGGACGTCCCTCTCGACAACCGTCGCGTTCGCCCCTCCCACCGCGACCCACTCGCCCGTCGCGGACCCCACCGTGCCAGTGTACATCGAGAAGGTCTGCTCCTTCGAAGAGAGGACGAGGCGGGACGGAACGAGGTGAGCGTGGAAGAAAGACTCGAGGGAGGAGTCGGAGCCGGAGAGGGCGGATGCGAGGGCGGAGGAGGGCGGGATGAGGAGGGTGTAGTCTGTAGGAGTAGTGTTCAGCGAGGTCGGCGGGCAAAGGTGAACAACCAGGAGGGCGCACTGTACGAGGTCTCGAGGGCGGCGGCGGCGGGGACACGAGCGGCGAGCTGCGCCCACTCGGACGCGCCGAGGTCCTTGACGGTCACGGAGAGGTTCTTCGGAACAGTCTGAGGAGTAGGAAAGGGTTAAGAGAACAGGCGGACGGCGAGGTATGGAAAGAAAGAAGCTGACCGGCATGTAGTCGACAACCTGCGCGACATTGCCCTCCTTGGCAGGGTTGTCGGGGAGCGTCACGGATCCGGAGCCGTCTGTTGAGTGAGGAAAACGGTAAGTCAGCCGGTCATGCTCGGAAGTATCGCGCGAGACCAGAAGAAAAAAGCGTACACGGGGTGGAGAAGAAAGTGCCGTTGTACGGGAAGGCGGTGCCCTCCTCGAGAGCGGCCGCATCAGGCTCGAGAGACGCTTCGCGCCGGAAGGCGATGTGCAGGGGCCAGTCGCCGACGGGCGACTTCTTGTGCGAGGTGAGCACGACCGTGTCGCCGCTCGCGGATGCCGAGGTGTTGAGAGAGCCTTCGACTAGAGAGCGAGAAAGGGCCCTGTCAGCTGCTGATTATGAGGGGGAAGAAGAGTGGAGTGAACGCACAGAAGAAGTACGGGTAGATCTCGGTAAAGGTCTCCCGCCACTCCTGCGTCGTCAAGCTCTCAATGTCGGTCGTGTTGCCGCCGAGGCCGGTGATGTACTGGTCCCAGGCGGTCGTGTTGGCCATGAGGAGCGTCCATGATTGTTCCTTATTGTCGAGAAGATGGACAAAATCAGACTTGACCGGCTCGTTGACGAGTCTGCGGGTGCGAGGAGATGTTGTCAGTGGGTCAGTGGGGGCTGGAGGAAGCGTAGAGGACGAGTGACGAACTGAATCCCTGTGAGTGGGAAAGGAAGAGTCAGTTCGGAAGCGGGAAGAGGGCAGGAGGAAGACACGGACAGTAGGGAAAGGCGGCGGTCCAGCGCGTTTTGAGGTAGGCCACGCTGCTGAGCAGCCCATCTATCTCTGTAGTTGTCAAAGAGTGTCAGGGAGTCGAAAGAGCACCACCAGGAAGGACTGGACGCACTGCGGTGGAAGGTGAGCGGCTTCGCCTCGAGGGACGGGACGGCGGCGGCGATGAGGGCAAGGGCGGCCAGGAAGTGCATGGTGGGTACCGTGAGTCGAGAAGGCAGCAAGAAGGAAGCACCAAGCAGGAGAGAGCGTCGGAAAGAAGCGGCAAGCTCGAGCGAGTCGTGGGCGTGCGATGGGCGGTCTGGACGGCAGGGCAGGCGCGGAAAGCCCGCAGAGGCTGCCCCATTGTTGCCGTCGCGCGAGTCCCTTGGCGGGCTAAACCGGGTGCGCGAGCGCGGGAGAGGAAGAAGGACGAGCGAGAAAGTTGGCCTCGATCTCTGCCTCCTCGTAGCGTGTCTCGCGCGGCCACTCGATCGAGATAATCTGCCTCCCCTCGCCAGCAGCAGCGTCCGACGCTCCGTCCCGTCGCCGCCTCCATCCCTCGGCACCCTCTCCTGCACGCCGCCAAGACGGCTCGACTGCTTTTCCTCCCGCCCTTGCCCGTGGCCTGGTCGTCCCGCTAGGCTGGATCGCAGTTCGAGAGAGATCCGTCGATTGCACTCGTGCCATCCGTACTGATCTAATCCCGGCCCTCGCGATCAGCCTTCGCGCCCTTCCTCCTCGCCCCAATCCTCCCCTAACTACTGGCCTGGATCTCGCTCTCCACGAGTCCCCAGCGGCTTCCACGGTCGCTTGCAGCCGCCAACTCCCGAATGTTGCGCCACTCGCGAACCCGTGGGCGCATGATCGACGTTTGCTGCCGGGGCCTCATTTTTCTCCCTCGCATGCTTCTTGCAGCTCTTTCTCCTTCTCCTGCCTCTCTCTCCACTCTTCTCGCACAATGAAGGCGTACACCCTCGAGGAGTTTGCCAGCCTACCAGCAGCGTATGGCATCGGCTCAGACGTCGCCGAGTATGTGGACTTTGTGCGTTGCCTCTCTTTCGTCACCCCCTGGTTCGCCAATTCGAGCTCCGAGCTGATCAGAACCGACTTTCCAGTACGGGCGCGAGATGCGCCAAGCGTACATCCAGGCATACGTCGCTTTCGCCTACAACAGGTGCGCCTCCGACTTCCGACTTCCGCTCTTTCGCCCCGTTCAGCCTTTACTGACTTCACTCCGTCTTCGGCAGCTACTACGTTTCCAACATCTTCAAGTGCGCTTGCGTCCCTTTTTCCTGTACTCCGCTACCGACCTCTTTTCGGGCCTCCCTTTCCCTCAGTCTCCCCCCTTCTGCCTTCTGCGTCTCCTTCTCCCGATCGCTAACCTTACCTGCTTTCTACAGCCATGTCACCTACGGCCTCGTCGGCCTCATGATGCTCATCGCCCTCGGGCTTCGCCTCATCAACGCCTACACAACCCGCAACGGCGCTCCTGCCTGGCTCGAGTCGGCCCGCCCGTTCTTTGCCAAGCACGTCGGCCTCGCATCCGTCTTCGGCGGTCAGGCATCGGAGCCGCACGCCGTTATCGGCGTCAAGGCGTTCTCGGTGCAGATCCCGACTCGGGTGCACACTTTCGTTATCTCGCTCTACGTCCTCTTCAACACGCTCGTCGCCTTCCTCTGGTACGAGGCTCTCACACCCAACCTGTGGTACCAGGTCAGTGCCCTTCTCTCCACCTGCTCAAGTTGAACTTCCTCCTGACCGTTTTCTCCTTCTCTGCAGGACATCGGCTACGCCTTCGACTTCTACCTCCGAGGCTTCGCCGACCGGACCGGCATCATTGCTATCGCCGCTACCGTACGTCCGCACAAGCTATAAGCTCGAATAGCACAAGCTGACCATTTTCTCCCCTACCCTTTTCGCAGCCTCTCGCCATCGTTCTTGCTGGCCGCAACTCCCCCATTGCGACCATGACCGGGGCCTCGTACACCACCCTCCAGATCTATCACCGCTGGGTCTCGCGCGTCGCCGTCGGCCACGCCATCTCGCACTCGATCGCGTACTCCTTGATGGAGGGCATGGAGAGTCTTGCCGACTACCGCAGCATGTTCCAGGACACGTACTGGAACTGGGGCGTTGCTGTGCGTGTTGAAGCCTCTGTCCAAAGATCACCCAACTGGCAGCTGACCGTTTTTTTTTTTCTCTCCAGGCTACCGTCGGTGGCGGTTTCCTCGCGTTCGGTTCTTTCCGCTGGCTCCGTGAAACCGCCTACGAGGCCTTCCTCGCGCTCCACATCGTCTCCGCCGTCGCCTGGATCGTCGGGTGCTACTATCACGTCTACTTGCTCGACCCGGAGTGTGAGCATCATTTCCCCCCTCTTGCTCCTCTTCCAGGCTGACCCGCTCGCCCTTCCAGACTCCTACCTCAAGTACATCTACGGCGCCATTGCGCTCTGGGGCTTTGACCGCTTCGCCCGCTGGGTCCGTCTCGCCTACCTCAACTTCAGCTTTGGCGGCAGCAAGCACGGCGGCGTCAAGCGGGCTCCCTTCGCTGCCGAGGGCTACGTCTCTGAGTGCGGAGAGTACGTCCGCTTGCGCGTCACGATGGCTCGCGCCTGGCCGCGCAAGATGGGCGGCGCCGGCACCTACGTCTTCCTCTCCGGACCGACCATGCGGATCTGGGAGAACCACCCTTTCACGATCTCCTGGCCGACCCACATGCCCGCCATCGACTCGTCCGCGCCGTCATCTTCCCGCAACTCGGGCCGGTCGTCCCCTGTCTCGCCGGACTCGGACAAGGAGAAGTCCTTTTCCTTCGACCTGTCCACCTCGCACTGGTCCGACCAGAGCGCCTGCGAGAACGCCGCCTCGTTCGAGGTCCTCATCAAGAAGTACTCGGGCTTCACCAAGCGTCTCTCGAAGGCGCTTGCGCGGGGCGAGCTCGCGCCCGGCCAGACCGAGAAGGTCAAGATCCTCGTCGAGGGCCCGTACGGCAAGGCGGTTGACTTCTTGCGCATCAATACGCTCCTCCTCTTCGCTGGCGGATCCGGCATCGCGGCCTCGACGGCGCATCTCGGCGCTCTTGCTCGCGACTACGCCAACGGCACCCTCCGTACCAAGCGCGCCATCCTCGTCTGGTCTGTCCGCAAGATCTGTGCCTTGTTCTCTCTCTCTACTCTCACTGACGCGACCCGCAACTAACCCCCCCTGCCGAGTGCAGCGACCGCCGACGTCCTCCTCCCCTACCTCGACCGCCTTAGGTCGCTCCTTCCCGCCGGCTTCCTCACCATCTACCTCTACCACTCCCGCGCCGCCTGCGAGGGCGTCAAGGACACTTCCGTGCTCACCAAGTTCAAGCCCTACTCGACGCTCTGCACTGTCAAGCTCCGCACTGGCCGACCGTACCTCCCAGAGCACCTCGACGCGCTCGCTCCCGGCGCGCCCATCGACGGCGAGAAGGCAACGCAGAGCGGGAAGGACGAGAAGGTGGCGGTCAGCGCGTGCGGGCCGACGGGGATGTGCGATGCAGCGAGGGAAATGGTAAGGAGCAGGCTCGGCCGCAATGGTTGGACGGCGAGCAACCTCGAGTTCCACGACGAGGTGTTCACTTGGTAGCCATCCATCTCCCTTTACTGCTGTCTCCTTCTCTGAGTGTCGGGTTTCGTAGCCTCTTTTTTCCGGTTTACTTCGTAGACGTGGGTTTCCTCGAAGGTCTCAATTGTCAACACTCTCTCCGGGCTTGTCCTCTACTAATTCGTCAGCGTTCGAGAGGAATGAGCACGGGTCGGGCAAGGGCCGTGCGGCCGAGCAGGCTTCAGTTTGAGGAAGAAGAAGGAGGGAAGAAAACGCGTGGCGGACTTAGTGATGTCGGGGGAGCGGCCGCAGGAGGGGTCCATGTACTTATCTATGCCCGTATGGAGCGTCCTTGTCGGCAAGATGAGGCACCGCAGGAAAAAAAGCATGAAGCAGGCGCATCCCCAGGTCGTTGCAAGAAGCGGGAAGGGTCATCGGAAGGGAGGCAAGGAGGAGATCAGTTGCAGTTCCCTAGCCCTTGCTCGCAAAGAACCACGTATCAACTGCGAGCTCGAAGACGATGTGAGCCAGTTTCAAAGAAACGGAGGAAGAAAAGCAGCGCACCGTCTTCCCCCTCATCCCCAAACGCCGCGCGCATCCCCACGCTCGCAACGAGCTCGAACCCTAGCGAGACAATCGCCTCGAGCACGGCGCACCCGACGATGCGCGAGAAGGTGCCGTCGTCGCTGTCTTGCGTGCCGTGCCACGGGTAACCCTTGAGCTTGAGCTCGCGGCAGAGCGGGTCGCGCGAGTGCTTGGCTTGGATCCGGCGCGGCCGTCTGCGGGAGGAGCGGGTCAGTGGGCCTCGAAGGGTGGGAGACGGAGGAACAGGGCAAGGGTCGTGGAAGAAAAAATCGAGATCGAAGGGCGAAACGAGGCCGAAGATGAGACAGAGAGGAGACAGGTTCGCACCTTGACCGCCTGCAAGAACGCCTCCCTGACCTCCTCACTCGGCCAGTCGACGATCTGCACCTTGTCCCCCCAGATGAAGTTGACCGCGAACCAGGTCCGCGTCCTCGGTGGCCCAGTGCGGAAGAAGAGGCTGTCCTTGTCGTAGCTGCCGCGGGAGAGGTCGGACGAGGTGGCGAGGTGGTGGCCGTGCATGGAGAGGGTCGAGAGGAGAGCGAGGACGAGGCGGATTCCGAGGAGGGTGTCCGAGCCGTAGAAGTACCCTGCGTTTTAGGAGAGGACAAGGCGGCCGAGCGAGGAGGCAAAGCGCAATGGACGGAACAGTAGAAAGGGCGAAGGGAAAAACGCGGAGGAGCAAAGCAGGGGATTAGCAGGGCGGGAAGAAACAGAGTAAAGCGATCAGACACGTACACGGATTCCCCTTGAGTTTCCACTCCCAGCTCATCTCATCATGCCTCTTGGTTTCTTGCACGCCCTTCCCCCATCCCGCCCTCACAACATCGTCCACCAACTCGGACAACTTGCCCGGCGCGCGGATCACGCGCAGCTTGTCGTGCCCGGCGAGGTGGAGGACCCAGAAGCGCGTCGAGGTGGACGAGGGGGTGCTCGGTGAGGGGGAGGATGGGAAGGAGGAGGAGTAGGCGGGAGGAGGGGCGGGCTCGGGAGCGCCGGAGGAGGAGGTGGGGGGAGGCTTTTTGTCGCTGTTGAAGAGCCCCATGGGGGCGGAAACGCAGCTGTGAGAGGGAGTAGTCGCTCAAAAGGTGTCGGACGCGGTCAAGCAAGTGCAAGAGGAGGAGGGAGAGCAGGAGGAACGTGTCGAGCCCAGCAATTCTCCCACGGTGCGGCGATGACGGGAGCCGCGAAGGGCGACCGGAGAGGTGGCCTAGAGGGATGCTGCCGCATCAGCATGGTGGTTCAGGCTACTTCTGAGCGTCAGCTAGGACCGAGGCGACAAGTAGGAAGACAAGAGTGTCCTCGAGGGCGCGGTCCCTCCTGCGCCCGCGTCGCCTCGAACCCGCTCGTACGATCGTTAGGAACACGATAAGTGCGCGTACAGCGCCGGCCAGCAAATTTCGGATCGGAGCACAGTCTTTCTTCTTCTTTCTGCTCGTCTCCCTTTCCGCGCGGCCTCTCCCTCGCTTGCTCGCACCGCACGCTAGCAGAAAGGCACAACGAGTATCTATGCCTCAGTTCCAGCAAGTCCTGGCGAGGCAGAAGGGAAAAAGAAAGAGTGAAAGAGAAAGCGTAAAGAACAACGACTGCAGGAAGAAGAGAACGAGATGAGATGGGATGAATGGGAAGAAGAACCGGGGCGAGATAGAGTAGGGGAGACAGGTGGGGGGAGATGCTAGAGTATAACAAGGGGTGCTGCGTGAGAAGAGGGAGAAGGAACTGGGCTGAGAACCGAAAGAAAGGGGAGGCGGCTATTCGAGGTGGTTGAAGGCGAGGCGGAGCGTGGGTTAGAGGATACCCTGCGTGCGCGTGGAAGACAAGTCAGTGTCAGCAAATCAAGAGAGAATGGGAGAAACCGGCGCACAATGTCCTCCATCGCCGCCTTGAGGATGCTCTCCTCGACAGCGTTAAAGACAATCTTGAGCTGCTCCGTGTCGCTGTGTGCAGGTCACTCGCTTCAGAAGGAACTGTGTCAAAGGGAGAGACGAGACGGGCGTACGTAGCGCAGGTGAAGTGCACGATCAGCGGCCGAGCCTCCTCGTTGCGGTAGAGCTGTGAGACAGAAGCCGTCAGCATACGCTCTCGAGCCCGAAGCGACGCAGAGAGCGCTAGAACGGAAAGAGGAGAGCCTGCACGCACCGGCCTGAACTTGCTCTCCATGTAGGCGCACCCCGTCGGGTAGTCGGACGGGCCCTCGTAGTCCGAGTAGAACTCGTAGATGGGCGACGTGATGAGTTTCGCTGCGTGGGCGCAATAATGTAATCAGGATGGATCGAGGGGGTGAAAGACCTCTTGAGTCCCCCCTCTCTCGCCAGGAAAAGGGGGGCAACGGCGTCCCAGACGCACCCTTGAACAGGTCCGTCTTGTTCATGAAGAGGATGACGCTCGACTGGGCGAACCAGCGCGAGTTCGAGATGCTCTCGAACAGGCCGGCGGCCTCGTTCATGCGGTTGATGTCCGAGTCCTCGTACAGCGTCTGGTCGTACTCCGAGATCGCGACGAGGAAGATCAGGACGTTGACGTTCTCGAAGCAGTGGATCCTGTGCGCCCCGGCGAGGGTAGCCATCAGCACGCATTCTTCAAGAAAGAGAAAACAGAGGGGAGGAAGAGAGACCGCGGAACGCACCACTTCTTGCGCTCGCTCCTCTGACCGCCGACGTCGAACACGACGTAGTTGAGCTGGCCAACCTGGAAGCGCTCCTCGGTGAGGCCGGTCGTCTTGACACGGGAGCGGAGGATGTCCTGGTCCGAGGGGACGTAGTCCTGCGCGCCTATCCGCTCGGCCGAATCAAAGTAGCTACGCGCGAGTGCAAGAGAGTCAGAACTAGTTTCGATCAGGAGAGAGAGAAAGGGGGGAGAGAAGGGAGACGAAACGAGACGCACTAGCTCGCCGAGTCGTTCAGCTGGAACTCGCGGCTCTTGCTCACGCACGCCTTGGTGGTCGGGTCGGCCCAGAGCGCGACGAGCGCCTTGGTGACGAGCGGGTCGAGCATCGGCGGGCACGGGTCGTGCGCCGAGACGCGGATCGACATGATGTACGCCGCCTTGTCGCGCAGCGACGGCGGCAGCGGCATGTTGAGGTCGTGCAGCGCTTCGATGACGACTTGCATGGATTGGATCTGCGGCGTGGCGGGGCGAAAGATCGCGTTAGGGGCTCTGAAGAAGGCGGCGGGAAGAGGGGGGAAGGACGGACCAAGTTGGCGTAGACGATCTCCCGGTACCCGTCGCGCTCGTCGTCCGTGTATCCTCCGACGTGATGCAGTCGCATCTGCTTGAGCACCGTCGACTGCAGGAGGGGAAGAAAAGGATCAGAACAGGGAAAAAGGGCAGGCAAGGCAGCGGGAAAAGACGGGCGCACCTTTCCAGATTCACCGGTTCCGAGGAGGAGGAGCTTGACATCACGCCTGCGCAGTAGAGCAAATCAAGAGTCAGCATTCGCCCGCTCACTCGCGGAAAAGACGCTTGCTGCTGTTTGCTGTTCCCGCCAGCGTCCTGCTCAATTGGGCGAGCACGCGCACACGCCTCAGCGCCGCCGTCTTCCTCAAGCTCCTGTGACCCAGTTAGGCGCGAGTACGCCGGCCCCCAGCTGAACTCGCTAGGGCGCTCGCATGGCCCTTCGCGACGCAAGCAGCCCGACCTCCCTCGACATCGCTCGCCCGAACCCGCGGCGGCCCCCGTCCGTCCGCAAAGAGCTCATAGACGGCGCCGGTCGAGCGCGATGGGCGGCGAGAAGCCGCCGATGTCGAGCGGAAGGCGGTCGAGGAGGGCGGAAGAGGCTAGCGGTGGTGCAGTCGACGCAGGGCAGGCGGGCGGTCGGGGGGGGGGGCGTGCGGCCGAGTGCTGCAGCCCGTGTGGACGGCCTGGCGTCCTCCCAAGTGCGCCTCGAGTGCGCCCATCTGCCCCGCCGTGCTCCGCAAGCCCCACTCTGGCTGCGCCGCTCCTCTCGCTTGCGCTACCTCGAGCTGCTCCGGTTCAAGTGGGAGGGAGAGGAGAGAGAGGCGTACCTGGCGATGACCTTTTCCTCCTCCTTCTTGCGCTCCTGGACGGCGGTCTGGTAGTCGGCCTCCATCTGGGCGTCCTTTGAGCCTCCGCAGCCCATCTTGACGCGTTCGAAGCTGGGGGGCGGGGTAGGGAGGGAGTATGAAGGGAGAGAGAGGTGCTCAAGCGAGCTGGAGGGCGGTCGGAGGGTGGGACGGCGAGGAGAAGGCGAGGAGCGGGAGGCGGGAGGGGAGCAAGGTGGAACAGTGGGTCACGGCCACGGGGCGAGGGAAGGACGTCGGCGAGGGTGACGAGCGACTGTTGGTGGTGCTAGTAGTGCCCTGCGAGTGGCAGTCGAGTCGAGAGCTGCAAGACGACAGCGACGACGAAGCCAGCCGTCAGTTCTCCAACTCTCGCCCTCGTCGCCCACTCCGTCCTCGAACACCGGCTCACCTGTGCGATATGGTCGAGCGTCCGAAGCGATGAGGTGAGACCGTCCAAACGAACGGACCAGCAAACAAGCGACCAACGCCGTCTCTTTCCTGCCGCTTCCTTCTTCCAACTTGCCCGCCTCGCTCAGCATCATCACTCCCCCGTCCGGCCCAGGCCCCCTCGGGAGCCTCCTTCCCCCCTCCGTCGCTCCTTCCCTTTTCTCGCTGCACCGGGCTGGGCTGGGCTCTCGCTCTCGCTCCCTCGCCTTTTCCTCCTTTCCTCTGCGTCTTCCTGCGGTCCTGCTGAGGTGCGAGCAGAGCAGCACCATGTAAGCGCACGGCAACCGGGGTGGGCAGTGAGCGAGCTGTCCGACGCTGCAGCCCGGCTGGCCGCCGAACCCACTCGACCGCAGAGCTCCACCTGCCTCTTTCGTCCGGCCCATCTCTTGCGACTTTTCTCTGCGCTTCTTTTCGCTTGACACCGACGAGACGAGGACGGGCGGCACGAGGAGGAGAGCTTCAACCGGGACGGAAACGGGACGGAGAACGAGGGAGTCGAGCAGAACGCGTCCTTTGCAGCAACGAGCCCTACTCGAGCCGGTTTTGGGGAACGGAGAGCAAAGCGCTAGAAGCGTTTACTGCACGCGAGTGAGAGGGCAACGTCAGTCTAGGTTCGGAAGAGACGGAGAAGGGGAAGAGAGCGGCGGAGAGGGAGGACAAAGGCAGAGGAAGGGGAGAAAACGACGCACCTCGTCGTCCTCCTCGGAGCGCTGCTCCTCGACGATCGCCGAGGCGATGCGGTCAAGGTCACGCTGGCCGTCAACCGCTGCACGAAGAAGGAAAAGGGGGGAAGCACGGTCAGTATCGGGTCGCGGCTGGAGGGAAAAGGAGAGGGAAAGGGACGGACAGATGCGGCGGCCACCACGGACGGTGTCCTTCTCGAGGACGCCGATCTTCTCAAGAGCCTGCACAAGCGGAAGCGGGGAAAAGTCAGTGATGGAAGGCGGAGAGAGAGAGGAAAAAGCATGGCGCAAAGACGGACCTGGAGGATCTTGCGCTCGACCGAGCCGGAGGCGTCGCGGTGGTGCGACGGGCCTATATGTCAAGCAGAGCGTCAGAAAGGGCAAGGAAGAGGAAGAAGACGGGGGAAGAGGACGCACGGTTGCCGCGGTTGACGGCGCCACCGTGGAGCTTCTGGAGCGCGCCAACACCAACGTGCTTGCCTGCGGTTTGGCGAGCGGGTCAGTACGGTCTGGCGCAGGGAGGAGAGAGGAGAGGGGAAAAGGAGACGGACGGAGGTAGATGTGGCGGGCAACACCGGCGGCGCGGATGTAGAACCAGTCCTGGTCGTACGGAGCGAGCTCCTTGCCGGTGCCGGTCTTGACGACGTCGACCCAGACGGGAATCTCGAGCTTGCCTGTGCGCGTACACAACAGCGAGAGTGAGCGCGGTGCTCCGAGAAAGAAAAGAGACGGGTGCGATTCCAGGCGAGCGGGCGGTGGCGCCGAAGGCGGACCGACCGACCCAGTTCGAGCTACTCGAGCAGCATAACCCCTAGGGAAGTAGTGTCATAGGGGTCTCTCCACCGGAGTGGGGACCAAGCCCTTGCGGGCCGCCTAAGGCGCTAAATCCAAAGTGGCTATGGGAACTCGAGCAGCTCGAGGGGTCTGCGGCCGTCCTCCTGCCTGCACCTGCCTGCCTGCCTGCGCCTGATCCTGATCCGTGCGCGTCGTCTCGTGCCGCGTCCCGTCCGTCCCGTAGCTCCATCTCGCCGTCGCTGTCCCGCCCAAGCTCGTCCTCCGCACGCGTCCTTCCTCACACGCCGCGAGAAAGCACAGAAGCAAGAGTCCAGCAACGTCGACTAACCGGAGCGCTTGAGGTCTGCGGGCGTGCATCAACGAGGTCAGCCGGCGTCGTGAGCTTGAGGGGAGAGGGAGCGGGGACGAACGCTGGGAGTAGGCAGCAATGAAGGCCTCGGGGGAAACGTCGCGGACAGACGGCATGGTGACTGGTTGAGGGGTGGCCGAAAAGGGGGGAGAACCGGTGAGGGCAAGGGGAGGGAAGCGGTCGACGGGGGGCAAAAGGGGACGCGAGTGCGGGCGAGAGGGTCGAGGTAAGCTTGGGGGACGAGCTCGATTAGGTTGGGATAAGGAGAGGTTACTTTTGCTCGAGGCGCGCACGGGTTCGAGCCTCCCCTGAAGTGCGTCTGGCCCGCCTTCGTCCTCGTCCCCTTGTCCCCTCTCTTCCTCCTCACCCGCACCTCTTCCTGCTTCTCTTTCGCCTGCTACCGGCCCCTTACTGTCTCGATTCACCAACGACCCATCCCGCCCGACCCGCCTCGTGCTCCTTCACCTTTTCTCGCGCCTTCCGCCTCGACTCTCTCCAGTCAGGTCCCGCTCAACCATACAACTACCGACGTTCTTCCTGCGCACGCGCCCTCTTACACAAGCTTCACGTCCTCGCGGACCACTAGGGACAGCGTGGGAGGAATTCGGGGGTTTCGGGCTCGTCCGGCCTCGTCTCGAGGCTGGCGAGCCTTCTCTGCTACTGGTGAGCTTGCCCTTTCTTTCTGCCACTCGGCACATGATGATACACAATTACCTATCGCATAGTTCAAGTGCTAGCCTCCGGGCAATGGCAACAACAATCATCTAACACGTCTTTCACCCCTGTCTTATGCTGACACAATACTCGCGCGCGTCGTTGGGAGTCGAGCACTGACCCTACTCTACCTCCCACAGCTTCGTCCAGCTTCACCGGCCTTTCCACCGACCCTCGGCCGCCCTTTTCCTCGCTGGCTCTCCGGCTTCTTTGCCCTCATCCTCCTGCAGCCCAGCCGCCATCCTCCCACCCTGTCCGTGTCGAGCACATGGAGTAGTAGGCAGCGGGAATGATCCGGTAGCGTTGGTGGTCCTAGTCGCCTTGCAATTTGTTCTCCTCGCATCTCTTCTCGTTGCGCTTTCGCTCTTCGTCCCGCTTGCCTGTTTCCTTGCGCACCGCGTCCGTCATTGCGAGTGCAGCGAGCATACTTCTTGTGCCGACTGGCTGCTGCGCCCCCACCGACGATCAGCGACGTCCCGTCCTCCTCTTCCCCCTCTCTTTCTTGCACTTCTCGCTGCTTCGCTCCTGCTCGCTCCAGGCTGCACATAAGAACACCCGAGGCCTCATCACCCACCCTCACTCGCCTCTCTCACCGCCCCAGTGCTCCGCTCGCCCTCGCTCCTCTCCTCCTCCTCTCGACCCCAACGATGCCCAAGCCCTCGATCTCCTACGCGCTCTACTACGTCACCGGCCGCGCCCTCCTCCCCTCCCCTCCACCGTCCTACACCGGCCCAGCGGAAGAGTACTACCTCGCGCACCTCGAGGAGGCGCTCCAGGGCGGGGTCACCGTCGTCCAGGTCCGCGAGAAGGACGTCGACGGCGGCGAGTTCCTCGAGGTCGCGCGGAGGAGCAAGGAGGTATGCGACAAGGTGCGTCGCGAGTTCACTTGGACGAGAGGGCAGGAAGAGGGAGGTCGTGCGAGTGGGGGGGTGGGAAGAGCCACGGCCACGATGGACGGGAAAGCGCTCCTTCACCACGAATCAGGCCATCGGCTGGCAGCAGCAGCGGTGGCGGCGGGAGAACGAAAACCTGGCTCGAGATGGCCGCTCACCTGTCCCTCGACACCCCGACCTGACCTCTCCTTCCCGTCCCTCTTCCGCTTTTCGCGCGCAGTACAACGTCCCCCTTTTCATCAACGACCGCCTCGACATCGGCGCGCTCTTCCCTCGCTTCTTCCTGCCTTACCACACACCCTAACCCCCTTTTCTCCCGCCGCTTTTCCCCAGCCCTCATCCTCAAGTGCCACCTCCACGTCGGCCAGTCCGACCTCCCCGCGCGGCACGCGCGCGCCCTGCTCGGCCCGGACGCCCTCCTCGGCGTGAGCGTCAACACGCCGGCCGAGCTGCAGACCGTCCTGGATGAGGGCGTCGCCGACTACGTCGGCATCGGGCCGTGCTTTGGCACGCAGACGAAGAAGAACCTGAACCCGATCATGGGGCCGAGGGGCGTGAGGGACATTCTCGAGGTGCTTGGCGAGAGCGAGGTCAAGGCGGTCGTCATCGGTGAGTCGGACTGGGAACGATCATTTTTCTCCTTCTGCTCGCCGGGCCTTCTCCCCCGCAAGCTTATCCATGTCGATCAAGACGACTCCGACTGACCCTCTGCCGGCTTGCTCCTGTAGGCGGCATCACCCCCTTCACGATCCCGAACGTCCTCTCCCAAACACCCGCTCCCCTCCCTTCTGGCAGCTACCGCACCCTCGACGGCCTCGCCGTCGTCTCCTCCATCGCCGCCTCGTCCACGCCCTCCTCTGCAGCCAAGGAGCTCCGCGCGCTCTTCGACGGAAAGAAGGAGTACCCCAGCCGCGTGCTGAGGAGCGAGGGCGAGCTGAGCGCCGAAATGGTCGTGGAGCAGGCGGCGAGGATGGTGGAGCTGCTTAGGGACGGAAGCAGGAAGCCGCTTGTGCACCACATCACAAACCAGGTCGTGATGAACGACTGCGCGGTACGTCTCGCGGTTCTTCCTACTGACCTTCTCCCGTCCTTCAGGACTTGGACTTGAGGCGATGCAAGGGAAACGGAAGCTCATCCTCCTCACCTCGCACGTAGAACCTCACCCTCGCCTTCTCCGCCTCGCCGATCATGTCCTCCTCGCCGGACGAAGCGCCGCACCTCGCCAAGCTCATCTCGTGTCTGCTGCTCAACCTCGGCACGATCACCGAGGTGCAGATCACGGCGCAGAAGATCGCGGGCGAGGCCGCGAACCGGGAGAGGAAGCCCGTCGTGTTTGATCCGGTGGGCGTGGGCGCGACCGAGTACAGGAAGAAGAGCGCGAGCGGTGCGTTGCAGGCTCTTCTGCTCGCTCATCCCTCCCTCTGCTCGTGCATCACAGCACAATCAGACCTGACCTCCTCTCGACTTTCCCCTCGCCACCGCCGCTCCTTCCCCTGTCCTTCCCCTTCCCTTTCCCGCCACGCTCGCGCAGACCTCCTCAACGCCTGCCACGTCTCGATCATCAAGGGAAACGCCGGCGAGATCGGCGCGCTCGCCGGCCTCTCCGAGGTGCAGGCCCGCGGCGTCGACAGCGTCGGCAAGGGGTTCAAGGACCCGGTCAAGGTCGTGCAGTCGCTCGCCGCGCGGGAGAGTGCGTCTTCTCCCCCGTCCCCTCTCTTTCCCCCTCTCTCTCTCCTGTCTCTTGTCGAGCGAGTCAAGAGTGGGTGCTGACCGGCTCGCGTGGGTGATTGGCGAGCAGAGGTGGTGGTCGCCATGTCGGGTGAGACGGACTACCTCTCGGACGGGCGCGTCGTGTTCGCGGTTGAGAACGGCAGCGAATGGCAGGAGCGGATCACGGGCAGCGGGTGCATGGCCAGCTCGTGCGTTCGAGCTGCTGCTCTTTTCTTCCTCTTTCTCCTTTTCGCGGCGAAGCGGGACTGATGGCTGTTTGCGCTCGCTTCACAGGGCTGTTGCGCTCTTTGCCGGGCTGAGGCACGAGAGTGGGGAGCTGGTGGCAGCACTGTCTGGGTGCGTTTTGCTTTTCCTCCCTGCCTTTCTTCCCGAGACTCACCGGTTCCCCTCTTTCGCCTCTCCCCTGCCGCTCTCGGCATCTCGTTTGTCCGCTTCTCATTCGCCGCCCTCCCGCCGCCTTCATCCGCCCACGGCAGCCTCCTCGCGATCAACATCGCCGCCGAGCTCGCCGCCGCGCGCCTGGACGTGCAGGGCCCGAACACGTTCCGCGCGGCGCTCATCGACGAGTGCTTCAAGCTCCGGCCGGAGGACGTCAGGGAGAAGGCGAGGATCAGACGGTTGGTGTAGACAGGAGGTAAAGAGGAAGAAGAGGGAAAACCAACCTGCGGTACCTTGCCTTCGCGATCGTTTTCATGCGGGAGTCGCACGGGACTCGAGTGTGCGCTATGGAGGAGATTGAAGCTGGAAAGGAAGCGAAAGAAGCGGGTCGAGGTGCACGCGACTCGTCGACTGTCGAAGGCGATCTCCTTGCTCCGCGACCTTCCTGTCCCCCCACTGGCTCATTTCTCCCGGCTCTTGCGCCATGTCGTTCACCGACGACACATCCCCTACATCCTCTCTGCCTGGCAGTCCTACGAGCGAGTCGCCGTCGTCGCTCGCCACCACCTTGTCGTCCCTCCCCGCCGACTCGGAGTACCGCGCACCGCTCTCGGGCGAGTGCCCCGACCCGTCCCTCGCTGGGAGCAGCGAGGCAGGCGGCGAGAGCGGCATCCGGGCGGACAGCGTCGAGGAAGTCGGCGATGAGGACAAGAGGGTGAGTGAAGCTGGTCGGCTCCTTCTGCCCGGGCGATGGACGATGTGGGTCGGCGGAGGCCGCTCAGGGGTGGCTGGGACTGTTCTCGTGCGCGTTCGCCGGTCCAACGGGACGCTGTTGAGGTTTCGTTGCTGTCGGGAGGGGCCTTGTCCAGCGGCGGTCCCTTCAGTTCATACGCTTTCCAAGCGCTTTCCAGCCCGTACGACACGGTCACAATGTGCTGACGATGCGCTCCCACCGTCCCGCAGCTCGCCCTGTCACTGAAGCAGCAAGCCAACACGCACTTTACCGCCTCGCACTTCCGCCAGGCCCTCGACCTCTACACCGCCTCGCTTAACAAGAACCCGTTCGACCCTATCGTCTGGAGCAACCGTGCGTCTGCGCGTTCTCGGGAGTCAAAAAGAGGAGGAGGCTGACAGCGGGACGTTGGGGAAACAGGTGCGGCTGCGAGGCTGAAGCTCGAGGAGCATGGCTTGGCTATTGCGGATGCGAGTGCGTTTTTCTTTGCTGCATCACACCTACTATGTCCTGCTGACCAGTCCTTGCCTCCCCAGCTCGGGCCATCGAGATTGACCCGCGTGCTGTCAAGGTCAGCTTCCGCTCTCCTGCCTTTTCTTGCCTTGCTGCCCGTTCTTCCGCCATGAGACTGATTCTTCCGCGCTCTTCAGGCTTACTACCGCCGAGGCATTGCCAACCTCGCCATCCTCAAGCCCAAAGCGGCCCTTGTCGACCTGAAGAAGGTGCGCTTTTTTCCCTTTCCCTCCCTGTGCCCCGCCTTATCAACCTTTTCGCCCGCCAGGTCATCTCTCTCGATCCGAACAACGCGTCGGCCAAGACGCAGTACGACGCGACGCAGAAGCTCGTGCGGAGGCTGGCTTTTGAGGCGGCGATTGCGGGCAAGGAGGCGGAGGCGGCGAGCGTGACGGTACGTTCCTTCCTTCTCCTCGTACACTTGTGCCGTCGAGTCCCACTCACGCTTCTTCGCTCCGCAGATCCGCAAGCAGCTCGATGACGGCTCGTCGCCCATCCCGTCCGACTACAAGGGCCCGCAACTCCCCGCGACGGGCCAGATCAACGCCGAGTTCATCGACGCGCTGATTGAGTGGTTCAAGGACGGCAACCTCGTCCCGAGGAGGATAGCGTGGGAGATCATCCTCGGCGCGTACGAGCACCTGCGGAATGAGCCGAGCTTGGTGGACGTGCCGATTCCGGAGGGGCAGACGGTTAACGTCATCGTGCGTCTTTTCTCCTTGTTCAGCTCTTCCTTCCCTCGCCCGACTGACCTTTCGTGCGCCAACAGGGCGACACGCACGGCCAATTCTTCGATTTCTACCACCTCCTCTCCCTTACTACCCGCCCATCGCCTACACACACACTCGTCGTGCGTCGTGCCCTGTGCTCTTTCGCCCACCTTTTCCTGCTGAGAAGCGCGGCGGTGGAAGGCTCAGATCCGGCTAACTCCTTACACCCCTTCCCTTCTTCTCTCGCTCCTGCTCTTCCCCCTCGCAGTTCAACGGCGACTTCGTCGACCGCGGCTCCTGGTCGACCGAGATCATGCTCGTCCTCTTCGCGTACAAGTGGCTCTATCCCAACAACACGCGCTTGCTGCGAGGGAACCACGAAAGCAGTGCGTTTTCGCGCTCTTCCTTGTCTTTCTTTCTCCGCCTTGCCGAGGTGGAGTGCGAGATGGCTCCAAGCTAACGCTCGGAGTTGCGCAGAGGATATGAACTTGGTCTACGGTCTGCGAGGAGGTGCGTCGTCTCCTTTCGCTCAGCCTTCCCGTTTGGGGCCTTGCTCCTCGAACTCGAGCTGATGAGACCACCTGACGATCTCACAGAGATGGTCAAGAAGTATGGCGAGCTATCCTACAACCTCGTCGAGGAGACCTTTACCGCCCGTACGCCTCCTCCCCTTCTTTCACCCCTGCGCCGTCCCGCTCACTTCGCTTCTCTGCTTGTAGTCCCCCTCTCCGCCCTCATCACCTCTTCCGCGCCTCCCCGCCCCGACGCCTCGCCCAATCCGCCCAACCCGACCCTGCACGATGGCGTCAAACGCTTCTTCGTCGTCCACGGTTCGTCCCCTCCTTCTTCCCCCTCCTCCTCTTTCTTTCCCGCTAGAGCTGACTTGGCACGACGGCACAGGCGGCCTGTTCTCGAAGGACGGCGTCACGCTCGACGACATCCGCGCGATCCCGCGCATGAAGCTCAAGCAGCCCGGGCAGGAGGGCCTGATGTGCGAGATGCTGTGGACCGGTGCGCCGTCTTCTTCACTATCTTCTTTCCTGTCCTTTCTTGAGCACGTTGAGCTGATGCGACGGCATCGAACGCGCAGACCCGCAAGACGCGCCCGGACGAGGCCCTTCCAAGCGAGTGCGTCTCCATTTCTACCTCCTTCTCCCTTTGCTCCTCGTTCAGCGTGCTGACCTTCTCCTCCCTCATCAGGGCGTCGGCCTCGGCTTCGGCCCGGACGTGACCAAGCGCTGGACGGAGCTCAACGGGATCACGGCCGTCATCCGCTCACACGAGGTCCGCCAGGGCGGGTACAGCGTCGAGCACGACGGGCTGCTCATCACCGTCTTCTCGGCGCCGAACTACGTGCGTCGCTCTCTCTCTCTCTCTCTCTCTGTTAAGCTTCTTTTCTGCAGGCCTGCGCCGGCAGCAGGGATGTGACTGTGGGTTGGACGTTGACGCTGTCTTCTCCTTCTGCAGGTCGACCAGGTCGGTAACCTTGCCGCGTTCGTCACCATCGACCACACGGGCGAAATGAGCTTCACCACCTTCTCGGAGCAGCCGGTGCGTCCCCTTCCTCCCTTCCCTGTTTCTCTATCTCCCGCTAACCGCCTTTGCTCCGACTGCAGCACCCGCCTATCCGACCGATGGCCTACGCCGGCGGGTTCGGCGGCGGCATGATGTGAGGGCGGCTGCGCCTCTACCTCCACCCCAAAAAGCGGAACTTGCAGACGGATCGGAACTCCCCACCCCCCCTTCTTGACTCTCTATCGCATCTTACCACTATCCCTTGTTACCGCCGCATCCGTTCCGCTATTCCCGCCAGCAGCAGCAGCAGCAGCAGCAATGACCCGCAATCGCATTGTCGTTCCTTGCAGGACAGGCAGCGGGAAGGGAGAACCTCTCGCTTGTCTGTGTCAGGCTGTCGTTGCGATGGTGCGTTCAGCGAGTGCCAGCTCTCCCTTCGTCGCGGTGTGCTCGAGCCGGATCGTCGACTTGGTTCCCTTGGAACGGAAGCTTTCTTCTCTCCCTTTTCTCTCCCCTTTTCTTTACCTTGCTTCTGTAGCTGCGCTGTGAGGGGAGTTTCGGCAGAACAACGACAGCGCAACCTGACAGGTTCGGCGCACGCTGTCCTTTCAGCGCGAGCTTTTCTCGCTTACCTGCACTGCCTCCTCTTTGCCGTCCTCCCATCCTCGCAGATGCGAAGCTATTGCTTCCGTACTTATCGCTGCACATATCTATTGCCTGCTTGCCGTCTCTGAGAGCGGAGGAGGCCATGGCGACGTGGGATGGTCAGTAGCGTTCGGCTGGCCGGTGCGGGCCTTGACAGTGCAGAGGTTTGAAACGGGCTCGAAGTTGGAAAGACAAGGTTTGACGCGCCTGCGGGGGACGCCAGAAAAGTGAAGACGCATGCGGCGGAAGCGCATTGGGAGCAAAGATGTGAAGGTGTCGGGTTGCGGCGAACGAAAAGCAGCTCCTACGCTCACACGGACGATGGGCTCGAGCAACACCCTCCAGGTTGGTGTCACAGAGCCTCGCTGAATCCGCAAGAAGCGCCAGGAAGTGGAGCAGCAGAAGCTGAGGAAGACTGCGCGGAGGAAACTCGAGGGGAGCAAAGCGGGTTCGGCATTGCATTCAGTCGTTCCGCTGCCAGGAAGAAGGAGAATGGCGAGAAGCATCTGTGAAAGGAAACGGTCAGCGCATGGCAGGGAAGGGCAGGGAAAAGAGACGTACAGAGAGTTGCAGACTGCGCTCTACACCTGCTCAGCAGCCTCGTACGGAGCCCGGCTGCTCCACGTCCATTCACTCGTAATCAGAGTCGCCCCGCAGCCAAACACGGCGAGCATAATGAAGAGCTCAAAGCAAAACACTTGCGTCTCGAGGCCAGTGTTCTGCCCGAGCAGGCGGACAAGACTGCCAAAGCCGCACGCGCCTAGTCCTGCTATGGAGAGGGTGCAGATGCAGATGGCCGGGGTGTCCCTCGCGGCGCCGTCGAAGAGCGTGACCATTCGGATGTGGACGAGGCAGGAGGTGAGGACGGCAATGGCTGAGGGGAAGAAAGCGGCGTCCTCACGAGGCCAGAGTACGGCGAACTCGACAGCGAGGGCTACGAGAGCAAGGCTAGCGAAAGCCCAGCGCGGCAGAGAGTCGTGGGTGAGCGTGGTGGACATGAGAAGATGAGGAGGGACTGAGGAGGGACAGGAAGAAGCGGGAGGTGGGGCAGGGGTCGTGTTGCGCGGCGAGTCCACTTAAGTAGCCGTCGAGGGGACGCACGAGCGTCTAAGCAGCTTTGAGCGAGAGAGAGAGAGGGAGGAGAGCAAGAGTTGAACGAGGCGCTGCTTGTCCTTGTCCAGTCCGCCGACATCCTATTTTCTCCTTGAGACTGCCCTACAGAGCTCTCTCAATCTCCTACGACCCAGCTGACCCGCTTCGCACCGCGCCCCTCGGCACCCTCACCCTCACCGCCTCGTCCCCATTCTCTCGGCTCCACTTCCCTCTCGCTCCCTCCCCCTCCTGCACACCTGCCTGACCTGCAGCCGCACCCGTTCGCCTCTCCGATACACATCCGACCGTCTCACCGCCATGGGCTTCTTCGACCGCGACTCCAAGTCCGCCCCCACTTCCTCTCTTTCAGACCTTGCGCCCGCCCCTCCTCCGCCCGCCTACCAGAACCCACACCCGACCTCATCCTTCGCGAGCACCTTCCGCCCCCTCGCACCCACCTGGTGGACCCTCCACCTCGCCTCGGCGGACAAGCTCAGGCTCATCGGCGCGCCGGAGGCCGTCAGGAGCATCGTCGACCTTGCGGTCGGGCAGAGCTGGACCAAGGGCGTGCAGCACAGCAAGATGTACGACCAGGTCAGTTGGGAGTGGAAGCTGCGAGGGTACCCTTGTGCGTCGTTGCCTCTTTCTCCTTTCTGTTCCTCCTCTGCTCACCTGTCCTCTCCTCCATTCTATCCTGCGATGCCCATCTTGCCTCCTTCTCCGTCACTCACGCTGTGGCGCTCGCCGTACCGTCTTCCTCGTCTGTGCCGATTCCTACCGAGCAGGGTCTTCCTATGGCTCCGACACGATTCCCTCCATCCGGCTCCTCTGCACCCTCTTCTCCACCCTCGCCCAGCAAGGCTACCACCTCGCCGTCTCGGTCGACCTGTCGTGCAAGTCCTTCGACAAGGACAGCCTCATCTTCCGCTCGGGCGTACCTCAGCGGCGGATCTGGTTCGCGATCACCTTCATCTGGGGGGACAAGGTGCAGATTGTCGACTACCCAGACGAGGGCGTCAGGCAGGCGTTTGTGCAGGCGGTTGCGGTGCGTCACCTTTCCCCCTATCTTTTCCTTTCTTTCCTGCTACGAATCCCGCTCTTTTCCCGCACCCTTTCCTTTCTTTCCTCGCTGCCAAGCCCTTTCCCTCATTCCTCCGGTTCCTACCCGCTCTCTCCTGTGCCAACTGACCCATCCTTTGTTCGCAGTCCACTTGGCCGCGTGGCCTGCAAGAAGAGAAGCAGAAGGACGCGGGCTGCCACCAGCTCAAGCTCAAGGGCTGGCCGTGGATGACGTCGGTCGGCAGCGAGGTCAACTGGGCGCGCATCGTCGCCTGCGCCATCCTGGCCGCCATGGACGAGAGAGGGTTCGAGATGGTCAGCAGCGTGGATATGCGGACGGGGACAGGGGACGACGGGGCGGATCGTGAGTTCTTCCTTTTTGTCCCTTGTTCAGCGCGACTCACTTGACTGACCCTTCCGCGTGCAGTGGATACCTGGTTCTTTGCGAGCAAGGTGTAGCGCGGGAACTGAAGCCGGTCTTTGTTCCGCTCTTCTCCTCCGCTCCCGTGCTCATTCCGCTCGAGAGCGAAGAGCAAGATGGCCATTGCGCTATAGCCTCACTGCTGCCGCAGGAAGAAGGAGAGACGAAGGCAACGTGCTGAATACAACGCGTCCCCGGCCTACTTCTTCCCCTTCTTGGTCGCCTTCTGCGGCCCGACGATATCCCTCTTGCCGAGCGCCCCTCCGGGCGACTGCGCCGTGACGCCCTCGAGCCAGCTCAAGTCGCCCTCGATGCCAAACAGGCCGCCCTCGTCCTTCTTCTGGCTCGCTCCCTTCTCGCCCGCCTGCTCCTCCGCCGGCGTCCCGAAGCGCGACGAGAAGCGCGCGAGCCGGCCCGACTCGTCCTTCTCGACGCTGCGCGACTGCTCCGAGTCCGGCGCGGGCGGGTTCCACAGCTTGTGGTTGAACGGCGAGGCGGTGAGCGGGATGAGGGGGCGCGGCGCGGTCGAGTAGAGGAGGTGGTGCGGGCCGATGAGGGGGCGGGCGGCGGCACTTGGTGTGGAGGCGGCCTGGTGGGGGGAGCGGGTGTATGGCGGCGAGAGAAGGGTGGGTCGGGTGAGGGGAGGAGGAGAAGGTGTCAGTCCGCGCTCCTGGGGCTGATCCGGCTGGACCGGGCGGTGCAGTGGCATTTCCTTGGGCCACCGTACGCAGCCGAATTGTCCCCAAGCGACGCTCCACCGTCCAATGCCTCCGCAAGTCGCCCTCAAGCTCGACGACGAGCAGCACCCGCTGGATCCTCCGAGGGCTGCGCGCGCCGGTAGAAAGTCCAATGGCACGCTGCAGACCGTCCACAGCGGCTCTAGTGCCTCTGCAAGTGCCGTCGCCCCGTCCTCCTCCTGCGCCTTCCTCCTCGCCATCGTCCTCATCGCGCTTTCTCTCCTCGACAGCCTCGAAGCAGGACAAGGAACGCACCTTCTGCTTGCCCTTACCCTTCTTATCCTCCTGCTGCGTCTGCTGCTGCTCCTGCGCGCGCTGGTTCGCCTCGACCGCGAACGGCGCGGGCGGGTGAGCCACCACCGACCGGAACACGGCCAGCTTGGGCGGTGGCAGGCGGGATGACAGCGCCGGGGAGCGGTAGCGCGGGATGGACTGGGCGGCGGCGCGGGCGGACATGGTTGAGATGATGGTGGAAGAAGAGCGCCGTCTCCTCGCCCAAGTCGACGAGGGTGCACTCTCACGACTCCAGATTCTTGCCTTCTGGCCCTTCCGACAGCACCATAGACTTCTCTCGCAACGCCTCACGAAAGCCGAACGAGAGTGGAAAGGGTCTATGTCTGTTGCACCTCCTCCTTCTCGACTATCGCCCGCCGTTCTTGAACCACTCCTTCTGCTTGCCGCACTTGTCGTTCGTGCAGTCCGGGCACCGCAGCAGCAGCTGCGGCGACACCGTCGTGCCCGACGCCAGGTGCGCCGCCGCAATGTCGGCGATCGCGCGGATAAAGTACGGCGAGTCGTTGAGCGACTCGACGCGCTTGACGCCCGTCAGGCCGAGCTAGAGGGGGCAAGTGTGGGAAGGGTGGTGGGATTGGGTGGCGGAGAGGAGGGGAGGGAACGAAGAGCGAGGGAGGAGAAAATCAGCGACGGAAAGGAGGAAAGGGAAAGACTAGCTGAAACGCACCTCCTTGGCCTCCTCGAGGTACTCCAAGTCCAGCTCAAACAGCGTCTCGATGTGGTCGCTCGTAAACGCAACGGGCACGAGCAGCATGTCGTTGTGCCCCTTCTTCGCGAGGCCCTTGATCGCGTCGCTCGTCTGCGGCCCAAGCCACGCCGACGGCCCGACCTGCGACTGCCACACCAGCCGGTACGGATTCCGGTTCCCCAGCCGCGCCATGATCGCCGACACGGACGCGCCGACCTCGGACGGGTACGGGTCGCCGCGGTTGACGACCGACATTGGGAGCGAGTGCGCCGAGAAGAGGAGGACGACCTGGTCGCGCGTCTCGGCGGGGTAGGTCGCGAGCGAGGCTTCGATGTTGCGGGCGACGGCCTGCAGGAAGAGAGGGTGAGCACGGAGGAGCGGAAAAGAGGGTGAGGAAGAGAGGGAGAAGTAGACAAGGGTCGGGAAAAGAGGACGGACGTCAACAAAGCCCTCGTGCACGCCCCACCGGTCAATCACGCTCCACTGAATCTCCTTCTCGCCCTCGCCGCGGCCCTGCACCGCCTTGCCCTTGCCCGTACCCGCCCCGGTCGCCTGCTTCCACATCTCGTTCAAGCTGCTCCCCGTCGTCGAGCAGCTGTACTGCGGGTACTGCGTGAACGCGACCGCGCGCTCGACGCCGTCGCGCCGCATCTCGTCCAAGCACGTCTCGGTGAGCGGCTGCGCGTACCGGAACGCGACGTACGCCTTGTGCGGCGCCGTCGCCGGCGAGAGCTCGTCGAGGAGCTTGGCCATGCCCTCGCCCTGCGTACGCGTCCAGCGGAGGATGGGCGAGCCGCCGCCGATAGCGGCGTACTGCTTCTCGATCTTGGGCGTACGGCGCTTGGCGATGTACGGCGCGATGGTCGATTGGAAGGGGAGCGGGATCAGGTCCTGCATACGCCACAGGCAGTCAGCGAAACGCAGAAAGGAGGGGAACCAGGCGAGGAGAGAAGGCGGCAGGAGGAGAAAACGGACCCCGTCGTGGAAACTGGTGGTTCGTAGCGCAGTGATACCCGGACAGGCAGAGTGCAGAAGTGCAAAGGATGGAGGAACAGTGTGGCGCGCTGATCAGCTCGACAGAGCGGAGCAGAGACGAACGAGAGGGGACGCACAGCCTGGAGAGGAAGTCGCCCGTTTCCGCCACCGTGCTCGGCCCGCCCATGTTCATAAGGACGATGGCTGTTGCTCATCGACCATGTTGAGCGAGTTAAAGCAGGGTACGAGTTTCGATGGCGAGCAGAAGATGGAGGACGATGAGGGGCAGCATCGAGGGGGCGTCGAACGGCGAGTGCGGCACGAGGGAGCGCGAGAGAAGGACAGAGAGGGTCAGTACCACCCCGTGCACCTTTCTAGAGCAGTCGCAGCTGACCTGTCGGCCTGCATCTCGAGAACGCGGTCAGTTCGCTCGCTCGGCAAGTCGGAGAGAGGCGAATGCGGCGCACGGCTTGGAGGCACTCGCGGCGGTGGCGAGCGTGCGCGAGGCACTCTTGGCCAGCTTGGAGGCACTGCGGGAAGCCATCGGAGCGGGTAGGAGCGAGGGGAGCGAGGGAACTCAGCAAGAGATGGATGAGGTCGGCGACGACGACGACGACGACGACGGCGATCGCAAACATGCACTCTCTCAAAATGCACAAGGGCAACAGGCAATGCACATCCGAAGTCTACTCGTCCATACTCCGCGCGATCGCCTTGTAGATGTGCCCGCTCTCCTTCCTCCGTCCCCTCAGCCGCCGGTACTTGCGCTGCAGCTCGCCGATCCACTTGGCCACCGCCTGCGCGCCGACGTTCTCGAACGCCATGCTCAGCCCGACGTTGGCGAGGATGATGAGCAGCAGCTCGAGGTGGAACTCGTGCGGCAGCTCGATGAACTCGAGCAGCCGGAAGAAGAACGAGCCCGCCGGCGCGAACAGGGTGTAGACCGAGAACGACGACAGCGCGACGAGCGCGGCGACGAGCCACCGGTTCGTGTACAGCGGCTTGCGGTACGGCGGCCCGACGCAGAACACGGCCGCGACGAGGATGTACTGGAACGACGACAGGAGGAACAGCGCCGTGTTCTCGTACGAGACGATGTCGAGCTCGTCCGGGTTGATCACCGGCGGCGTGTACCTGCGAGGGAGTGTGCGGCGGCTGAGTTGGGGATTGGGGCAAGAAGAGAGCGGGAAAAGCGCACCAGTCGCGGCTGCGGATGTAGAAGTAGGTGCCGAACTGGAAGCCGCTTGTGAGGACGATCTGGCCGATGAGCGAGCTGAGGACCTTCTTCGAGATGAGGTTGGCCGTCGGCCGCTTCGGCGCGATACGCGGGAAGGCCTCCGTGCGGCCCACTGCGAGGTAGGAAGGACGGGTCAGCTGGAGAGGTAAGGTAGAGACATAGGCGACGAGGAACGCACTCGTAACGGCGATAGGAAGAATGAGGACCAAGTCGATGTAGAGGAACTGCAGGATGAGAGAGGAGGGTCAGAATCAGTTCGGGGACGACAGGCGGTGGCAAGGTAACGCACCTGGAAGTCGCCCAGGGTACTAGCGATAGCGTAGAGGAGCGAGACGGTCGTGAACTGAATGAGCGAATACAGAGCCCTGCGGATGCGCGAGAACGAACGCATCAGTGAAAGCAAGAGCAGGAAAGAAGAGAGAGAGGAACGCACATGAACTTGAAGCAGCTGAAGCTGGTCACGAGACTCGCCCTCCCCTCCTTGATGACCTCGAGGAAGCACCGGATGTCGGGCTGGCGACTCGTGAACGGCGCAGCGACGCTCGCCTCCGCCTCGGACAGCGACAGGCCGACGTCGGCGGCCTTGAGCGCGCCGCAGTCGTTTGCGCCGTCGCCGCAGAAGCCGACAGTGTACCCGAGCGACTGGAGCCGCTCGACGAGCTCGTGCTTCTCGTCCGGCGACATGCGGGCGAAGATGATGCCCTTGACCAGCATCTGGCAGCGGGCGACGGAGGAAGGTCAGTCGCACGGAAAGTTGGCAGGAGGAGGAAAGGAGGGCAGCGCACCCGCTGCAGCGTCTCGAGCGCGCCAAAGTCCATCATCCAGCGGAAGACGTCGCCCGTGACGGCGAGGTGATACTCGCGACGCTCGTCCGAATACCCGCTGAAGACGCTCGCTTGGTCGGTGACGAGGGGCTATCGAGGTAAGAGGTGTGAGCTTGGGCTGGGCAAGAAGCGGAAGGAAGAGGACGGACCTGAAGCGAGTAGGAGTCGAGCTTGCGGGTTTCGTCGTCGATGTCGGTCCATTCGATCTGCGAGCGAGGGGTCGAGGCGGATCCTGCAGAAGATACGTCGTCAGCAATCTCGCAATCGGCGAGGAAGGCAAGCTAGAGAAGTGAGAACGCAACCTACCCTTGACGAAAGCGGGCAGGAACACCCTGCTCGTCGGCAAGATCATGCCGCACTCCCTCCCGACCGAGATCGCCGTGCGGACGTTGTCGCCCGTGACCATGCGCGTCGGGATGTGCGCGGCGCGGAAGGTCGCGATCGCGGGCGACGTGCCCGGCTTGAGCTTGTTCTCGAAGATGACGAGGCCGAGGAAGCGCAGGTCGGACTCGACGGCTTCGCTGCAAGTGCGGGAGGAGGAGCGAACCGAGGTCAGCAAGGCACACAAGAGGAGTGGAGAGAAAGCGCAGGGGACGAACCGTTTGAGGCGCTGCGCCTTGATCCAGGTGAGGCCGGGCATGCTCTTGCCGGCGAGGGCAATGACGCGGAAGCCGTGGCGCGTGTAATCGGCGAGGATCTCGTCGTAGTCCTCGGGCACTGCACGTGTCGGAATTATTAAACCGCCCTTTTCTTCGCAGACGCAGAAGAGGGAAGGGAGGAAAGGAGAAGCGGAACGCACAGGTCGACTTGTCACAGATGTCGATCATGACCTCGGGCGCGCCCTTGACGTACGCCTCGACCGAGTTGCTCTTGAGCTTCTTGACGAGCACGCTCATGCGGCGAAGAGACGAGACAAAGTCGAAGGTGCGCAGGACGCCAAGCTCGAGGAAGTGGGCGTGCTGGCGGGTTCGAAGAAGGGTCAGCAGGACGTTGAAAGCACGGGAGAGGAAGGAGACGGACCTTGCTGCCGGCCTTGAGCGCGTCCTCGAGCTTGAACGACTCGCCGCCCGGCGGCCTCACGACCGTCTGCACGAGCGTCGCCGCCCTTTCGGGCACCTTCGAGCTGCTCGCGCCCGGATCGAGCGTCTTCTTCGTCCTCTTGCCGCCGCCCTCGCCCGCCGTCGCGCCAGCAGAAGCGGAGGAAGCCGCGGGTGCAGGCGCTTTCCCGACGCCCTCCTTGCCCTCCTCGAGCGTCCAGCCCGTGAATTCGAACATGCGCAGGTCGAGCGGGTCGCCGATCACCTCGCCGTTGACGACCTTGAGCGCGTGGCACGTCGCGAGCGCGTGCAGGAGCGGCGTCTTGGCGTCCGCCGCGCCGAAGATGGGCACGTCGTCCGGGTCGCGGTGCAGCTCGGTGAAGCGGTTCTGCGACCGCACGACCGAGCGCACGCCGAGGACGTCGAGGCCCTCTTCGGTAAGCGTGCCGGTCTTGTCGAAGCAGACGATGTTGATCTTGCCGCCGATGTTGACGCGGGTGGGAGAGATGCAGAAGATGCCCTGCTTGCGGAGGCGCTGGATGGCGAACGAGGTGCCGATCGCCATCGTGGCCGGGAGCGCGGGCGGGACAACGATGGTGATGAGGTCGAGGGCGCGAATGACGATGACGGACCACGCGATCTGCCAGGAGAAGGATAGGCTGAGTGGGCCTCGGTAACGGAACAGGAGCGAACCAACGCACCCCGAGCTTGACAAAGTTGACGGAACTGGCGAGGAAGCCGCACACGGCGACACCGGCGAGCACGCCAATGAAGCGGAACGAGTCGCGGTAGAAGGCGAAGCTGCGGCTCCACTTCCCGTCAGTAGTGCTCGACACGCGGCAGCGGAAGAGAGAGGGAAGCGCACCCGAACGGCTTGGGGAAGAGCATCGACCGGACGAGCGCGCCCTTGGTCGTGTTGAACCCGGTGCGCATGACCATCGCGACGGCCTCGGGCTCGCCGCCGCCAGCGCCCCCCGCCTGCTGCACCGTTGGGCTCGTCTTGCGGATGCGGATGACCTTGGTGCCGTTGTAGACGACGTGCCGGCTCAGCTCTGCCGAGATCTCGCCTCCGCCGGACGAGAGCAGCGCGACGGCCTCGGCCTCGATCGGGACCTTGGAGACCGGCACGGACTCGCCCGTGAGCATCGACTCGTTGACGATCGCGTCGCCGGACAGGAGGAGCAGGTCCGCCGGGAAGGTCGTCAGGTTGTTCTCCGACAGGTCGACCAGGTCGCCCGGGACGAGGTCGGTCGAGTCGCCCATGATCCCTGCAGTACGGAAGAACCTCCGTCAGCTTCACTTGCCTTGGGTAAGGAAAGGCGGGAAGTAGGACGTACACTCCGAGTCGCGCAAGATGCGGACCTCGCACGAGAAGCGGCTCATCTCGCGCATGCGCTGGACGTTGGCGCGGGTCTCGAGCAGTGTCGAGATGATCGAGACGACGCTGATGACGGCGATGGCAAAGGCATAGTCTGTGCGCCGCTCAGAGATTCGTCAGCACCTAAGCCTCGACAGGGAGGGGCTCAAGGGCAAGGAGAGAAAGCAGAACGCACAGTAGTAGTCGTCGATGCTCCACAGTGCGATCGAGAAGATCTGGAAGATGTAGAACGGGTGTAGCACCTCGTCCATCAGGAGCTGCCCTATGCCCTTCGCCTCGATCTCGATCGCGTTCTTGCCGAACAGCGTCGTGCGCAGGCCGAGGTCGGCTGCGCCAGGCAGGGCGGAGGCAGAGGTGGACGAGGTCGGGACGCCGCGCCGCAGGGCGGGGAGGGAGGTCCAGAGGGGATCTTTCCACTCGCTGCGGGTGAGAGATGGGGTTACGTTCGTGAGGAGAGCGGGGAAGAGGGGTGAGAGACGCACCGGACCATCCTGAAGCCGCCGTCCGGGTGAAGGAGAAAGCGGTAGTAGCGGTAGTCGATAAACTTGATCTCCTCGACGCTGGGCCCGGATCCGGGCTTCTGCTTCTTTTTGCCAATGCCGTTGCCGTTGCCGTTGCCGTTTGCAAGTGGCGCATCGGAGAGAGAGGCAGAGGAGGGGTGGACGACGTCGTCGCGGTGGGCGGGAGGGACGGTGACCGACGGAGGGAAGATGGTCGAGAGGGGCTGAGGGGACGGGAAGCGGAGCGTGTGGAGCGGGAGGATCTGCGAGGCGTGGTGGTAGGTCTGCGAAGGGCGTCGAGTCAGTACGGAAGGGAAAAAGGGCGGAGAGAGGACGCACCTCGACGACCACATACTTGGCCTTGTCGAACTCGCCCGGCCTGCCAACGCTCTTCCTCCACAGGTTCGGCATCCACCGCCCGAGCAGCCACAGCCCTCCGAGCGTGACCACACACCCAACCCACCACGCGACGAGCCGCACGCGCTGGAGGTGCAAGCCGACGAACCGAAGCGGCAGGTCCTCGTCCGGGATGTACACGAGCTGGTGCGTCGGGGGCCCCTTCTTGTCCGGGTCGCCCGCGGCGTAGCCCTCCTCGCTCGCGAGCGACGACATCTCGTCGTCGTCGACCTCGTCAAAGTCGATCCGGCTCTCGCCCGCGAAAAAGTCGCCCGCGCCGCCGCCGGGGAGGCCGATCAGGCCCGTGCCGGCGCGTCGGCGCCGCGGGCCGTTCTCGCCGTCCTGCGACGAGGTGGACTGCGTCGACGAGGTCGAGAACGAGTTCGAGTCCGAGCCGTAGGGCCCGTACGGGTCGTCGTCGTCCCCTGCGCCGGCCTCGCTCTCGGAGCGGATCGACACCACGTCCGACTCGTACGCCTGCTCCCTCGCGCCTCGGGACCTCGAGCGGCGGGAGCGGACGGACGACGCGCGGGACGCGCCCGAGTCCTGCCTAGCCATGCTCGGCCGCCTGCCCCTCAACGCGTTCGAGAGGCCCTCGAAGAAGCCGACGTTGGCCTCCTCGTCCTCCGAGTCGGACGCCGCCGCACCGCGCGCGCGCCGCTGCTTCGAGGGCGTGGAGCGGTGTCCGCTCCGCCGGCGCGACGACGAGCGCACCGATTCGGCGTCCGTCTCGGTCACGGCCTGCGAGGCGTCGCTCTGCCTCCGACTGCGCGTCCCGCCGCGGCGGCTCGAGCTCCTCCTGCGCCGGCTGCTCCTGCGGCTCCTCGTGCTCCTCCCGTCGTCCGCTTCGTCGTCCTCCTCGCCCTCGTCGCTGCTGCCAAACTCGCTCCGGCTGCGGTTCAGGTCGCGGTTGAGGCGCTCAAACTCGCCGCGGGAGCGGGCGCGCATGCGGAAGCCGCTGACGCTGGTCGGGACCGAGGCGGCGGCCGGGCCGGAGAAGAGGGCGCCGTCCGGGTCGTCGTAGTCGTCCTCCGGGCCGGCCTCGGTCGGGTCGTCGCTGGGCCCGCCACCCTGATTTGGGGCATGGCGGGCGAGGAGGGAGGACGGGGGAGGGGCGGGCTCGGAGGGGAAGAACTGGGCGTCGGGGCCGAGCGAGGGGTCGTAGTCGGAGGAAGGGGCGGGTGCGGGTTTGAGGATCGAGGTGAGCCCGGCGTGCTGGGAGGGGTCGGTGGAGGTGGTCGGGGACGGCATGGTCGTGTGCGGGAAAGGTGGAAGGGGCGGAGCTGGACGAGGGCGTGGAGATTAGTAGGAGTTGCGGTAGTCGGGTGGGGGTGTTGTACGCGGTGCTGTGGTGCACTGCACGAAGCGTGACCCTTTCTAGGCGAGTGTGAAATGGACAAGGAAGCGAGCGGCTCGTAGTCGCCAAACCGACCTCGACTCGACCCGCACCTCGCTCGTTCCGAGTGGGACGAAGCGCACCTGGTTGCTCAAGGGTTTTCTCACCTTCTGCTGCTCTTGGCTTCGTGCCTGGATGCGTTGTCGTCGTTCAGGAGGCGACGAAGTGAAGTGGGCGGAGGGCGTCACCGCTGGGCCGCACAAGCACGGGTCGAGGTGCGCTGCAAGTGGCACACTCCTGGGAGGACGGTGGTGCTAGTGGTGCTGCAGCTGAGCCGATAGCCGGTGAGCGAGGGCGAGGATAACGAGCGAGTGTCGTACTCCGCGCGGCTTCACCTCTTGCACTCCCTGAACCTCGCTACCACTCTCTTCTGCTCCCTCATACGCCCCATCACTCGACTCGCCGTCCTCGCTTACCCCACCCACCCAACTCGCACCGTCTCGCGTCCCCTGCTCGTCTCTCGCTCCTCCTCCCCACCTCGACCCTCTTCTCCACCCCTCTCTCCACCCCGTAGTCATGTCGGCTCCTCTCCACCCGGACCTCTCGGCTCTCCCGCGCGTCCCCGACCCGCTCCCGTCCCCGTCCCACCCGGTCAACCTCGACCAGATCGACCTCCAGTTCACCCAGGCCATCATCGACATCCGCTCCCGCCTCCCCAAGGACCTCCGCACCCCCAACGTCGCCATCGTCTGCGGGAGTGGCCTTCAAGGGCTCGGCGAGGTCATCCAGGACCGCGTCGAGGTCAGCTACGCCGACATCACCGGCTTTGGCCAGTCCACCGGTCCGTACTCTCCCCTTTCTTGGTCCTATGCACTGTCAGGTTGCTCCTTCAGACGATGTCGACCGCCCGCCGGCAGTTCTCCCTCGACCAGCCCCTCTCTGACCCTTTTCTCGTTTTCCTACTCGGCCCCTCTTACAGTCCGCGGTCACCAGTCCTCTCTTGCGTTTGGCTACCTCGGCAAGAACCGCGTTCCGGTCGTGTGCCAGCTCGGCCGGTCCGTCTTCCCGTCTTCTTTCCTTTTCCCCCTCTCTGTCCCTTCTTTTCCTTCGACCTCCCTCTCCCAGTCTCTCCATCTTGCCACCCCGTCGCCCTCGTTCAATTCCCGCTCCTCCACAACACAAGACTGAGCCTAAGTCCTCTTTCCCCAGCTTCCACGCCTACGAGGGCTTCCCGCTCTCGCAGGTCGTCTACCCGATGCGCATCATGAAGCTCCTCGGGTGCACCGTCACCATCATCACCAACGCCGCCGGCGGCCTCAACCCGGACGGCGAGGTCGGCACCATCATGCCCATCGTCGACCACATCTCGCTGCCGTCGCTCGTGCGTTTTCCCTTTCCCCCTTCCTTTCCTTCCGCTGGTCTGCCTTCTTGCTGTTCTCAGAGGCTCGGTTGCTGACCCTCACACACCCACCAGACCTCGTGGAACCCGCTCATCGGCCAGAACCGCGAGACGCTTGGCCCGCGGTTCCCGCCCATGTCGGACGGTGCGTCGCGCCCCCTTGCTCCTCTCTTGCCCCCTTCTCCTCTACCATCCTCTCTCCCTCCCCTCCCACCTTACACGGCCACCAACCCGCCCAGCCCACGCTCCCGCACTCAGCCGCTGACGCCCTCCTCGCCCCCTCCCCGACGCGCAGCCTACGACTTCCCCCTCCGGCGCCTCGCCTTCCTCGCCGCTCACGACCTCCAGCTGCCCAAGGGCACCCTCAAAGAAGGCATCTACGCCTGGGTCGCCGGGCCGACGTACGAGACCCGCGCCGAGCAGCGCTTCCTCCGCGCCGCCGGCGCCGACGTCGTCGGCATGAGCACCGTGCCGGAGGTCATTGCCGCAAGGCATGCCGGGCTGAGGGTCTTGGTGCTCAGTTTGGTGACGAACATTGTGGTCAACCACCCGTATGAGTATGCCGAGGAGGCGGTCGAGAGGGAGCTGGCGGGCACGGCGGGGCAGCAGGAGGACCACGAGAAGAAGGTCCAGGAGGAGAAGAAGGAGGAGGTCGCGAACCACCAGGAGGTGCGTCTTGCCTTCTCTACCCTCCTTCTCCTTGCCGGCGTCTGGTTTTTGTGCATCAACGGGCGGACAAGATGCGCGGGCTGCACGAGACTGACCCGCCCTTTCCCTACGCAGGTCCTCGACGTCTCGGCTCGCCGCGCGGACGACATCCGCGCCCTCGTCGAGCGCATCGTCGAGCGGTGCTTCGAGGCCGAGGCCTAGGACGGACGCTTTCCTCAACCCCTCCTTGTGTCTTCCGTCCCCCCTCTTCCGGTCCCGTACTCCTTGCTTCTTGGGGTCTTTAGGCTCGCGGTGGCGCAGCGGAGGTATGCCCGGCGAAGCAGGGTCATGTAGCACTACCTCGAACATCTTACGCGCAGAAGTCTCTTTCTCCCCTTTCCTCGTCCCCGCTTGTTCTCTTCTCTTCGAGCGTGCGAGGAGCAAAAGCTGCTTCAGATCCAGCTACTTCCCCTCGCCCTTGCCTGCCCCCGCCAACCCCGCCACCGCGCCCATCACCCCTCCCGTTCCCTCCTTCCCTCCCTCGGCTTCCTTGGCCTCGTCAGAAATCCCATCGTCGCCTTCGGGGAAGAGCCAGTCGCCGCCGTAGAGGCCGAGGAGCGCGACGGCGCCGACGGTGAGCCAGAAGACGAGGCGGGTGTTCCAGGGGAGAACTGGCGAGAGGGGGATGGGGGGAAGGGCAGGGGAAGGAGCGGGGCGACGGAGAAAAGAGGGGCAGGGACAGGGCAGAGTGCAGAAGGATGAGGTGCAGGCGGAGGGAGAACGGGGGAAGAAACTGGTCAGAGCGAGGGAGAAAAGCATGAGCAGGGCGGGTCAGGCGCACCGAGGTAGCTTTCAAAGACGTTCCTCTGCCCGACGGTCTTGCTCCTTGCACGCTCGACGAGGGGCGGCTCGCGGTAGGTGGTCTTGCTGAGCGGGGTCCTGCCACTCTTGCTTGAAGGTGTCGGGGAGGAGGACGAGGGAGGGGGTGGGCCGGGTTGGCGGACCCAGCTGGGTTGGGGGCGCTTGTCGGGAGGTGGTGGAGGTGCTGAGAAGGGGGCGGAGGAGGAGAAGCAGCGGGCGAGGCGGGAAGGGGGAGCAAGTGGGGACAGCGATGAGGACCGCGAGAGGAGGTGGAAGACGATGGGGGCCAAGGAGGGCGCTCGAGGGTGCATGAGCGGGTGCACTAGAGTGCGTTGGAGGGGTCGAGTGGTCCGTTGCAGCATCGCAAGGGGTGGAAAGCAAGCCAACCCTTGTTTCCCTCCTCGTCCTGTCGTCCTTCTCCCTCCCCCACTTCTCTTCTCGCTTTCTTCGTTGCTGCTGGCTCAGCACCCTTTCCTCCACGACCTCGCTCACCATGTCGAGCGACTCTCTCGAATCTGCCGCCAAGGGCCACCAGCAGCAACCTCCCTTCGACTTGAGCAAGTCCGAGTCTCCTCTAGCAGCTCACGGGGGAGGGCGTCGGGCGGGCAGCAGCGAGGGATAAGGCGGTAGGAGAGCCTGGTGGGCGAGCATGGCCGGGAAGCCCGAGCGGGGCGAGGAATGCGAGGCGGAGCAGTTGGGTCAGAGTCAGGACGGCGAGCATGGGAACCGCACGAGGGCAGGGGGGCACGCGTGCGATACGCTGGCAAGGAGCTTCTGAAGAGCTCGAGGCAGTCGGCGCAGCCAACGAGCTCGAATGCGTCGACTTCGCCCCGTCCTCTTGCTCCTTCAAGACCTGCACCCGACCGACCTCGCCCCGCTTCGACCTGTACTGACCTCTCCTGTCTCTGTACGGACACACAGCCCAGCCGCGCTACGACACCAAGACCTACGGTGCGTTTCCTGCCCTTCCTTCTTTCTCCCCTTCCCTCTTTCCTTCTTTCTCCCCTTCCCTCTTTTCTTGCTTCCATGCCGTCTCTCCCTCCTTCTCCGCTTCTCAACCCTCATAACACGCGCTGAAGCCATTGCCTCTCTCCCGCAGTCGGCCGCCTCCGCCACTTCGCCGAGATCACCTCGCCCCTGACCCTCCTCGCGTCCTCGTCCGACCTCAAGGCCGCCCAGCAGCTGATCAAGGAGTACCAGGAGGGCGTCGGCAAGGGCCGCAAGGCGTGGGGGCACGAGGACGAGATGGGCGTGCGGAAGGCGAAGCAGCGTGCGTCCTTTTCTTCCGTCTTTTCTCCTGGCGCGACTTTGCCGGCTGCGGCCGGTTCCTTGCGCTTTTCTCCCCTTCTTAGGCGCCCTCGTGCTGACATCCTCTCTCCCCGCATAGTTGTTGATTCGTCCCTGCACCCGGACACGCAAGAGCCCGTCCCGCTCCCGTTCCGCCTGTCCGCCTTTGTCCCGACCAACCTCATCATTTGCGCCGGCATGCTCATGCCCAACCCGAGCCTCAAGAGCGTCATCTTCTGGCAGTGGGCCAACCAGTCGCTGAACGGTGAGTCGCGCTGGTCACGTTTTCCTCTTCTTCTTCGTGCTTCACTTGGACGAGGCGCGGTGCTCGAGGTGGAGACAATCCCTGCAGCTGCTCACACGCCTGTCTCACACAGTCTGCGTCAACTACTCGAACGCGAACAAGAGCATCAGCATGTCGACCTCCGAGATTGCCTGTGCGTTCCTTTCTCCCGCGCCCTGCTTTCTCTCTCATTATCCCGCTGACATCCCTTTCCACTTGTTCCTCTCGCTGCCCTTTGCCTTATTTCGCCTCCCCCCGCCCTCCATCTCCTCTTGCTCGTTCATCGCGCGCACCCAGCCGCCTACGCCGCCGCGACCGTCGCGTCGTGCTCGATCGCCGTCGGCCTGACGCAGCTCGTCCCGCGCCTGCGCGTCTCGCCCTCGGCCAAGGCCCTCCTCGGCAAGCTCGTCCCCTTTGCCGCCGTCGCCAGCGCCGGGTGCGTCAACATCGGCTTGATGCGCTGGAAGGAGATGCGGGACGGTGCGTCTTTTCGGTTGCTTTTGCTTTCCTTTCTTGTGCGGGCCATCTCTGCGGGCTGGCTGGGATCAGCACTGGGAACATACTGACACCCACGGCATCTTGCAGGCATCTCCGTCTACGCACCCTCGGACCCCAAGACCGGCCGCCCTTCGTCCGAGAAGCTCGGCGAGTCTCCGACCGCCGGCCGCATCGCTGTCGGCCAGACCGCCGCTTCCCGCGTCCTCACCAACATGTGCGTCTAGGCTTCCGCCTCTTCTTTTCTCGCTTCTCCGCGTCTTTCAGCACATCGTACTCCCGCCTCTTTCGGGATCGCGCTAACTTGCCCGCTTCCTTGCGCCCAAAGCCCCACCCTCATCCTCCCACCCCTCATCCTCACCGTCCTCGAGCGCCGCGGCGCCTTCAACCGCCCGAACGGCCGCCTCCTCTCGACCTGCACCAACCTCGGCCTCATCGGCCTCTCGCTCCTCGTCTTCCTCCCGCCCGCGATCGCCACCTTCCCCTCGCGCGTCGAGATCAGCCCGAAGAAGCTTGAGAAGCGCTTCTGGGACGTGCCCTACGACAAGGTGGAGTTCAACAAGGGGCTTTAGAGTCGGGAGGGCGGTTTCTTTTGGGTTCCGGCTCGCTCTTGCATGGGTGCCTGTGTAGACTTAGACAAAATGTATACGCTGCATTGTGCTGTTGGCGGGGGTGCAGTCCGGGGCTGCTTCTGCTTCTTTTCCTTCGTTTCTTCCTTTTCTTCCTTTTCCGCTCCTTTTTGCCCGTCCTCCCCATAGACTCTTAGGGTTAGGTTAGGTTAGGTTAGGTTAGGTTAGGTTAGGTTAGGTTAGGTTAGGTTAGGTTAGGTTAGGTTAGGTTAGGTTAGGTTAGGTT